>CANSNZ010000746.1:0-260374 GCA_947646795.1 Beta lomatogona | reverse complement strand
AAAAAGACAGAGAAAGCTAACGACGACGAATGAAGTCACACTCTAATCATCAATAACACCAACAGTCAATCTCTAGTCAACCAAAACCCTCACTTCCTTCCTCTTTTCCTTCTCAACTAAAATCATCCAAAAAACTCTTCATTAATGGCCGCCAACAATTTTCTCTCTCCTCCTTCAAAACGCCCCTCTCATGTCTGACTCCTCCATTTCTCTCTCCTCAAACGCCGTCGTAAAACGCGCCAAACCACAACCACCACCATTACCTATCCCCGCCGGCCACGCGTCACCCGTATGCTCTGCCACGCGTCACTCATTAGCAGCTTCATCGGAAAATCTGGGTCTTCAATTAAAAACCCTGCAACTCAACACCGGGTCAAAAATCCGAGTTGAAGACTCGCTTCAACTCGGTTCCGATGACCGAGTTATTGTCATTGTTGCACCGAATACTCGTATCAAGAAGATGAGTTTGCTACATGGAGAATTTGAGATGGAAGTGTCTGCAGTGCAAGAAGCAGCGGTTAGGGTTTTCGAAAGAGTGATGGAGATTACTGGGGGAGGTAACGACGGCGTTTTGTAGGCTTTGGTGGAGGAGAGTGAAGCTGGATCAGTGATTGGGAAAGGTGGGAAGATTGTGGAGAAATTGAGGAGAGAGAGTGGTGCTAAAATTAGGGTTTTGTTAGGGGATAAATTGCCTCCTGGTGTTTCTTCTCCTGATGAAGTGGTTGAGGTGAATTTCTTTTTTTTGTTATTGTAATGTTTGGATTTTTTACTTCCTCTATTTCAATTTAGATTTACACTTTTAAAATCACGGACTCCCTTTGTCTTTTGGAGAGGGAGAGAGATACAGAGAAGTTTATTAGCCAAAATGAAAGTGTAAAAACTAATTTGAAACATCCTAAAATAGAGAGTGTAACATCTAAAAAGAAACGGAGGAAGTAGATAATTTTGGGGAAGTTTTGGTTAAGAAATAAGATGTCAAAAGTATTGTGCTTTGAGGTGGTGTATCATGTATGTGTCTCATTTACTTGTTACTATTGTCTTGGTTTTATTGGGGGAATTGAGGAGAGAGAGTGGTGCTAAAATTAGGGGTTTTGTTAGGGGGATAAATTGCCTCCTGGTGTTTTTTGTTCTCCTGATGAAGTGGTTGAGGTGAATTTTTGTTTTGTTATTGTAATGTGATTTTTTTGATTTTGTAAAGTGTGGTTGTGTGAATTTTTTACTTCCTTCGTTTTAATTTAGGATGTTACACTTTTAAAATCACGACTCGTAGGCTTTTGGAGAGGAGAGAGATAGAGAGAAGTTATTATCCATTTATCCAAGATGAAAGTGTAACATCTAATTTGAAACGGAGGGAGTAGATAATTTTGGGGAAGTTTTGGTTAAGAATTAAGATGTCAAAGTATTGTGCTTTGAGGTGGTGTATCATGTATGTGTCTCATTTACTTGTTACTGTTGTCTTGGCTTTCGATTTTAGGATTTGTTCTATTCGACTTATTTTAACTTATTGAAACTTAAGCTTTGTTCTTTTGAGCACAGTTTTAGTTTTAGTTTAGTTTCAGCTCAAAAGAACATGGCTTTAAATAGCTTATTGAAATTTGAAACTTATATGAACTACGTGAACAGAACACTACTTTAATTTCAAAATAATTGTTAGAAATCAGATGTATTTTTTATTTATTTGGTAATTAATTGGCCAAGTAGGCTCAACCTTCATGAGTTAGGGGGTAATAAGGGAATCCCAACCCGTAAGGAAACTTTTAGAGACTAGAAAGTGGGGGATTTATACCCAGAAGCAAATATTCACACACGAACACCCCAAATTTGGGGTTAATGAGAGTCGAACTCCGACCATAAGGTTGGGAGGTGGGAGCTCCAACCATTGGGCTCCCACATTATTCTCTCAGAAATTAGATGTATTTGATGATTATGGTACTTTAAGTTAACTAAGGTACTTTTAGCAGCTCTGTCAGGTGTTTGCATAAGTAGCTTATTTGAAAGTACATAATTTTTACCACAAATTATACTCTTTATCATTTTGGAGTATAAGATATTTACTTCTTTTTTATTTTATTATGCAATTAAAGCACTTGTATATCGTTGATATCATCCTGTTGTGTCATTTGACCTTATATTTTGCTAGATTCGACTACTCAGGGCTCAGGAGCCAGGAACCAATGCAATACAACCTGAAAGGACTTATGTTAACTACTTTTTTAAATAAAGAACTAGACTAATGTGATTTGGATAAGCAAAGATGATGTTTCTCCAATACTTAGTTGGGTTCTAGAGAGTAGTTACATGCTACCTTAATTCTATCTATATTGTGATCGTGTGATGAGTACTATAGCTGTCTTTCTTTTCCTGTTTAATCAGATTGGAGGGGGATGTATTGGCTGTTGAAAAAGCTCTTCTTGGTGTTTGTGGCCAACTTCAAGAATGCAGGCAAGCAGATAAGTCGAGCATCAAGGACAATGAGAGCAGACCGTCAGAATTGAATTCAAAATTCTCGGTAAACGAGTTTCGTGCTGATCCTCCTCGTCATCAGATGCCGTCATCTGTGGTAACTACCTCTTATAGTCCTGCTTTGGTGGGGAGACTGTCGTCGTTTGAGCCTGATAGGCTTCATACCCGATCTAATTCACAGTCATCAGAATATGATTTTCATGCTGATCCTCCTCTTCATCAGACGCCGTTATCTGTGGCAACTACCTCTTATAGCCCTGCTTTGGTGGGAATGCCGTCATCGTTTGAGCCTGATAGGCTTCATACCCAATCTAATTCACAGTCGTCAGTATATGATTTTCGTGCTAATCATCCTCTTCATCAGATGCCATTATCTGTGGCAACTAACTCTTATAGCCTTGCTTTGGTGGGGGAGACCGTCATCGTTTGAGCCTGATAGGCCTGGTACCCAATCTAATTCACAGTCATCAGTATATGGATTTCGTGCTGATCCTCCTCTTCATCAGACGCCTTTATCTGTGGCAACTACCTCTTCTGGCCCTGCTTTAGGGGGGAGGTCGTCGTTGTTTGAGCCTGATAGGCTTCAGAACCCAGACATAAAATTGCAACAACAAGAAGTAGTTTTTAAAATTCTTTGTTCGAATGATAGGGTAGGTGGCGTGATTGGAAGGGGAGGATCGATCATCAAAGCACTTCAAGAAGAGTCAGGGGCTAGTATAAATGTTGGGTCTTCTGTTGCTGATTGTGATGAGCGGTTGGTCACTATTTCGTCTAAAGAGGTCTGTTGGTTGCTGGTAATAGTAGTCTCACTGCTTGATAGAATTTATATGTTTGAATAATGCAGTGCACTGATTACTTTGCATGAACTTTTGTAGGATGTGGACTCAAGATATTCTCCTGCACAACGTGCTGTTGTTCTGGTTTATTCTAAGTTTTTTGAGGCTGGTGCAGACAGGGGGCTTGAAACAGGCTTGAAGAAGGGGTCCTCAGTCTCTGCACGACTTGTAGTCCCATCCAATCAAGCTGGTTGTTTGTTGGGTAAAGGAGGTGTTATAATTTCGGAGATGAGAAAGGCAACTCGAGCTAGCATACATATACTTAAAGGAGACCATTTGCCAAAGTGTGTTGCACAGGATGACGAAGTAGTTGAGGTAATATGTCCTTTTAAAAAAAAAAAATCTCCAGTTGAAAGTTAAAGTGTTGGCATTTTTTAAATGGAGGGGATTGTATTGCTACTATGAGAGAGGCGTGCACGCATAGAAAGAGTGATATCCCATCAATGTCATTTCCTGTGAAGTGTGTCATTGTTGTTAATTCAGATAAAAAAACATAGGATACTTTTACCATTGAAGGCAATTCATGAATTCAAATTAAGGTGGTTGAAATGAAAAACAAATAATTTTTAGGGGCTTTTCAGATGACTTTCCCATTTGTCTGGCCTTGTTCATGTGCTTTGATATCAGATTATTCATCTCTCGTAACTAAAAGGACCTCGCTAGAATATGTTACGCATTGCTCTGGTAAGGATTTTTTATGATAGCAATTGTGACCTAGAGAATTTATTTTCCTCCTATGACAATTTAGAATTAACAGTCATTTGCTGTTTACTTCCGATAGCACTTGCTTATTATGGCTCGGATTCAAAAAGATCTTTTAAGTTTGCGTCTTTCCCATATAATGCTTGGTGATGGTTATGGTGTATGATGACGAGTCACGGCGGCATGGTGCTGAACCTTGTTCTTGCTTGATAGCTTTTGAGGAGCAATGAAATTCGATAATGTGATACCTAAATGCCAATCTGTCAAGCAACCCCCTTTTTATACCGATTAGTCATAGGACTCTCCATTTCCTATACCAATTTGGCAATCCAGCCCTTTTGAATCTCCCGAAATCCAGGTCATCGTTGTTGTTTAGCATGATGCTAATTTTGACTCCTAGGCTAGAATATTTTCATACATTATTATTTGAAAGGTGGTTCTACTAGTACTACGTGGGTTCGTTTCTTTGATGTCTGTGATATGAACTGTCAAAAATATAACAGATCTTGTATCACCTGAATGGACTTGTTTATGCATGATGTGAAGCTTTTTTGGAGTGATATAAGAATGAAAGAAGTTATCCAGTTCAACTTTAGAGACTTGCACTTTTTTTGGCACAATGAAAAGATCTGGTGAACGTCATAAGAACCTGCCACGATGACAATTTTATTTTTGGGGAAACAGTTGTTGTCAAGTGAAGGAATATGGGGTTTCTTTTGAGATGTGATTGCTTGAAGTCTATAAGTTTCATCCTTTTCTTGTGTATGTGTAGACATGCCTTATTCCCTTGAAACAAAATGTTTCTTGTTATTTGGACGCAAGCACCCCTCCTTGTCATAATGCTAATTCTGATTTATCCGTCTTAAAACACATGAGCTTCTGCCTTTATTTGTTTATTTTTGGTGGTACTTTAGGTTGAGTTGCTCTCGTGTCTTCTACTGACAACCAATGTGTTGACACCTATACTGGCTACTTGATTTAGATGTAATCCTTTCTTTGGATTATTCTTTTTTTTCAGTATCCATTTTCTTCTTTCATATCTTGAATCAGGGGTTAGCTGAAAGATGATAATATCTTATTTCCCTTGTTGCTCCTCTCATATCCCAGATCTCAGGGCAGTTCGTGAACATACAAGATGCCTTGTATCATGTAACTAGTAGGCTTCGAAATAACCTTTTCACTAGTAAAACAACGAACACCTCGGGAAGCGAGACTGGTAAATTAATTTCGGATACTACTATTCATGGAAGAGTCAGAGATATGGCACCTAGTGGTTTGCAGCATTCTTCAATGACATCTCAGTCTATTGATGGACAAGCTACTTTAAGGCAGGGTTTGACTCCATCTCTCCGTCCTCATGTGTCAGAACATTCTCCTTCAGTAGGCCTTCGAACATCTGAGGTATGGGAATCTGCTTTATTTCCTGTTTTCCCTTACTCTTTGTTCTCTCTGCCTCTCTCCCCTTATGATGTATTTCCTCCATCTTACGATAACAAGTGTTACTATGTTAAATGGTGCTGGATTAGTCTTAATGTATATTTTTAAAATTTGAAGTTTTTATAATAGGATTTTTCTAACCTATGCTACAAGGCATAGGTTAAGAGCATCAAAAATCCTATATAAGATATCATTGTACAAAAAGTTTCCATTTCAAAATCCAACCAAACTAATTTTTTTTTTTTTTACATGATTATCTCTATCTTCAGTATCTATCCTTATTTATTACTCTCAAATAGAATCTTGTTATAATATATATTCTTTTAATGAAATCTTGAAACACTTAACCTATGCCTTTTGGCATAGGTTAGAAAAATCCTTTATAATATTATTAACTAAATAGATGATCAAAAATATTAATGGTCAAAGTTGTGTTAGCAACCGTGAAAGTCCAAGTGTTGCAATTTCTTTTTTTTTTTTCTTTTCTTTTTGAGCAAGTGTTGCAGTTATTAATAGTATTTTGTTTCCCATTTGAAATGATGTTACAGTGCTTGCAGACTGCTGGAGTAAATCCCAGGAGTTTTGTGAATCTTGACCGAGGTTTGGCTTCTGCTAATGGTGGAGTAGATCTTGGCAGGTTAGTGATCTACTACTATAGACTACTTTCATCTCATTGAAGGTTTAGCAATGGCTTTAAATTTTATATTCAACATATTCTGCTTAATATGTTCGGAAGTTGGGATTTTATAACGACTTATATACGGGGTGGTTGTGATTATTGTATATAACAGTAACTAAGCGTTGTTGCTTGTTATACCATTTCAATCAACATGCTGCAATTCCATGACATGTAATTAGGTCCAGCATACATAGGGAGTTAGATCCTCTCCAGTCTCCAGTTCCTTTATGTACTACGGATAAAACATGACGTAGGAAATTTAGGGGTTGGGGCCTTGGGGGTGTGTTTCTGGTTTAGGTGTTGTAATCTGAAGATCGGAACTGGAAACTTTGCAATTGCCCACATAAGTATGCTTGCGACTAATTGGCCCCATTCACCGCCTTTGATAGAGGTTATGGTATGTAACTGATATGAAGTTACAAGTTTATGACCCTTAAATAAGGGACGGCTGTCAATGTTGATGGGAGGAGATGAAAAGGATTTAGTTTGTGGAACTTGATCACATGATGGATGAGCAAAGATCATGTAATTAGTGAATAACCTAACTGATTTTTGATAAATACTTTTTTGTACTCACTAACCGGCAAAACTTTTTTGACAGGACACACAGACCAACTTTTGTCACAAATACAAAAGTGGAGATGTCAGTTCCTGAGAGTGCTATCAGCTCAGTCTATGGCGAGAACGGGCGCAATCTAACGCGTATAAGACAGGTATAGTCACAACTTTATGTATATGACTTGGGAGTGTCTAGTACTACTAGGGCCATAACGTTGTTACATGAGATATTTGTGTCTTATTACTTCGTTTCTTTATCTTATTGGAGTGTCTCAGATATCTGGTGCACAAGTTATTGTGCATGAAGCTCTTCCCGGAGCGACACATAGGACCGTCGTAATATCTGGGACACCTGATGAGACCCAGGCAGCTCAAAGCCTCCTTCACGCATTCATTCTTACTGGGTCATCCTGACAAATTATTCAATTTGTGTAATTTTTCATTTTATTTAATTCAAATTTGTTGTAACCTATGTAGATTTAGATCTGTTTACCAAAAACCATAGATTAAATCCAAAGAATTAAATCCAAAGAATTGTATATCTTGGAATGCAGAGAGCTGATTCTTTGCAATGTAAACATTAATTTTGCAGCTATCGATTTTTTCTCTATATATGTAGATACTTTAGCTATATATAGAGGTTTAGAACTCATTCTAAATGCTTTCCTTGAGAATAATATCTCTATAGCAACTGGCATCTAGTCCAGAATTAGTTGTCACGTAGTCCTATTCCTCAACATAAATTTTTCAAGATCTTTTACTGCAATTGCTTATTTCTATTCTCTTCCCATGATAGCATAAATGTGATATGCATATAGTTGCATATCAGAATGGTAATCTTAGACCTTTTAAAAGTTGGAAGAATGGGAACTATTTATTTGAACAGTGTTACGAGTCACAAAAGCTTGCAATTCACTGTTCACAAGGAAAAGGGGCAATTTTCAGCCCTCGTTGTTTTTAAATATTAAATTTCGTAAAGGATTTGTTTGTTGCAAAAGCTTGAACAATGCATAAACAAGGAGAAACACACTAGAAGAATATTAACTTTCAATAGTATAATATTACAATCTAAAAAAACAACACAAAACAAAGTAAGACAAAGATCAAACAATTAATTAAAGTAAGAAGCACTAATCACTTAAAAAAAAAAAAAAAAGTAAGAAGCACTAATTAACGTTTCCCCTCAAACAAAAATAAAAATTAAAGTAAGAAAGAATTAATTAGCCTAAACATTAAAATCCTCTTGAGTGGTTTCTCCCCAAATATCCTTTTTTTGACTTCTTGGGCTTTCCAAAATTTGAGTGTTTTCTCTCCGAAATTCTATGTATTGCCTTGGTGGACTTTGCATCATAATACGGTGTATACCATATATCATATCTATAATATTCACCTTCGAATTCGTCTATATAAGTATATTTCTCACCATGTTTCTCAGTAAGTCTTACGCCACATGATTGATTATTAGCAAGCTTTTCTTGCTTATTATAACTAATCTTTTTCTTCTTTTCAACTTTCTTGAATATCTCTTGATCTTGAACATTGTTATCAGCTTGCTTTGTTTCCAAGTTATCGAACCCTACTTTGTTATTACTAGAGATTTCTTGCTTAATGTCGTCTTCAATGCTTGCTAGAAACCGTATGATATAATTCACCCAAGCACTCAAACATATTAAGGTGGTAAGGACATACCATCTTGCCTTCGGCGTCGACGGCGGCGGCGGTGGTGATATTCGAACGATCAAATGTATCAACGTATAGTTATCGTTAGGTATATGTCAAAGGAACTTTAGCTAGGTTGTGAACTTGAAATTATGGGAGCATATGATTATTTTTATAGCATGAAATATGTATGGGGGGTTTGTATATGTAGAATCGGAATAGGATTATGAATAGTATTATAGATATGACTTGTGAGTTTCTAGGGTTTTATATATGTAGAATCAGTGGCGGATGCAATCTAAATACAATCTCAGATCCAAACCTTCACTTCTCTCTCAAAGGCCTTACCGACGGCGGCACCGCAAACCTAAAGACGAGCGTGACTCGGAGTCTCGGACCTATTGCTTGGTTGCTTCGTATCGGTGTTGTGACTCGGACCTCCTGCCGCATAGCTGCCTCGCCTACGTGCGGTCGCAGAACGGCTCGGACCTCGGTGGACGGAAAGACGGTGGACCTCCAAGAGTCGTGACTCGTGAGTAGGTACATCTTAATCGCTCAATTTTCTTGATTTCTTGTTTTACTTTTACTGATTAGGTTTTAATCAATTTCATGAGAATTGGAAAATAAATTGCAACTTCACTTGTTATGGGTGTTTATATACAGATTATATAATTTTGAATTGTTATAAATATTGATTTTGTTGTTGTACTTTGATTTGGGGTGTTATTGGTTGATTTGTACAAAGATTGTGAGAAATTAAATATCAATTAGCACCTAGAATTCAATATGAGCAAATCATGGTACTTACTTATCTCTGAATTTTATTTTGTTGTGCTTCTCGGTCTCTCAATTGCTTAACTTTGTTATTATGCCCGCTTACTTATTTTTACTATAGCGAGGCTTTACCATGTTATGCTCTTGCTATATGTTATTCACTTGTCCTGTAGACTATTGTTTCAGTCAGCAAGGGAGAGAAAGTTTCATCGTGTCTTTCTTTTGTGCACAATTATCAAGTTTCTTTCCATATTGTGGTTTATAATATGCTGATCTTGTAATTGACCAAGGAGTTGATCCACTGATCAATCTTGTATGTGGTGGTGAGTTGTCAATGTTCTTTGTACTCATCCCAGTCAAATTTTCTTGTATCTTAGAATTTGTGAAGATAATTCCTTTTCTCTATACTCTGCAATGTCCAGATGAAACAGATGATTTTATGGATTGTTTTAGTTATGTCGAAGCATGGAGCGGTGCTTTCCGGTGAGCATATGACCATGATGATTTCTCATTTTCTCTTACTCATCCAATATCCTGGTTGCCCAAGTATTATCCTGTTTTAATGTTACACTTAGTCTTTCTCTCATGCTTTGATTCAGTGATTTGGGGGCATATATCTGATGAAGTCACTCAGGCAGCTCGGCAGGATGTAAGTATTTTCATAAATGAACTTAGGCATTCTCATAAATTTATTGCTATTAATTTATAAATGAAAACGCAACCGAATATCTCAAGTTTTTTTTTACTAAAACCACACCAATACCTGTGTACAAAATTCTCTCCCTTTTTCAATCCATTGAGCGAAATCCTCCCCCTTCTCAATCCAATGAACAAAATCATGGATTATCCTATATGGGTATGCGTATCCGAACCCGTACGCGCGTACCCGAACCCGTACTCGTATCCGTCTTGTGCAACCTAGTAGGTAGTGAGTGGTGACCCACCATTCATAAATTCCCGATCCGCCACTTGTGTATAATTAGAGTAGGATTATGAAATAGTATTATAGATAGATTTGACTTGTGATTTTGACTTGGAAAATAATTGCACATACAATCTATCCTAGACCTTTAAAAGTTGGAGTTCACTACACTATTCATTTGAATAGTGTTATCTTAGACCTTTTAAAAGTTGGAAAAATGGGAACTATTCATTTGAACAGGTGTTACGAGTCACAAAAGCTTGCAATTCACTTGTTCACAAGGAAAAGGGGCAATTTCGGCCCTCCATCTTCTCTCTCCATCGGAGCCGCACGATGTTCTTCTCCCTCCTCTTTACTGCGTCTCTCCTCTCTTATCTCTGTCTAAGTCACCTCTCTTCTTTGTTTCTCCCTCCTCTTTCTCTGTTTTTTTTTGCCATTACTATGGAGTTAACATCACTAGAAACATCACGTAGGTCCGATTCTCGCTCCATTCTTCAATCGAATTGTAGTATTGTGTTTTTGCTTTGGCTTTTTTTATATTGATGCAAATTCGGTTCTTGCGTTTGTCATATCTTCAGTTGGGGTTCTTGATTTTTCTTTCCGATTTTTGCATTTTTTACTTTTTAAAGTCTTTAATCTAATTTGAATTGAAGGAATGGACCACAGTTTTGATAGATTTTAGTTTTTTAGTTTTTATACATTTTTTTGCGAATTATGGTTAGGGTTCTTCTACAAATTGTGATTTGTGGGTTAGGGGTATTGATTTCCTTTTCTTGCGTGTTTGATCTTGTGAAGAAAATTGAGATATGAAGTAATTTTTTTACGGAAAGTCGCTAGCAATTGGAGGAGATGACTAGGGTAATTTGTTTTGACGAGAAAGTTGTTAGCAATTAGAAAGTTGGTAAGTTCCCTTTCCTTTCCTCTAATCGATCTCTAGAGTTTTATTTAATTAATTTCCCTTTGCACTAATTTTTCAAATTCGTGGTTATTTTTTTAAAGATCTTAGAGGTACTAATTTTACGGTCTTGCGGGTTCAACTAGGAGGACTAAGATCCGGCATCGTCGGACATGATGTTGAAAGGAAGCCCATTCCCAAGCATTTAATGACTAGCACCAGTGAGGTTGGTCACATTCTGTCTTGTAATGTTATATAGTTTGCTTTTCGGTATTCAGCCGTTTATAGAAAGATGGATATTTGTCATTGCAGTATTTGTTGGATTTCATCGCGACATCACTAAAGGACTTTTGTGGTCAAGAGAATGACAAAGATTTCTACTGTGTCAAGAAGGAATCTGGGTTTTACCTTTTCTTTTCCTGTAAAACAAATGTCATTTTCTTCCAGAATTTTGATGAAATAGACAAAAGGGTTTTCCGTTCGTGATATGGTCAGTTTGTTAGCATGCAATGCTTGCGTTTAAATTACCCAGTTTTTCCTATCAGTTGAGATTGATGGACTCATGTAGTTTTGCTTACTTTTCATGCTATGCTTAGCTTGACTTGCTGAATCATGTTAAGCAAATTTTTTCAATTTTTTTTAAATTCATTACTTTCTTAAAAGAGCTTATTGTTGGTAAAGCCGATGAGCGAGATAGAATTTTGGAAGGTCATTTTCTCTTCTTGCTAACTCTTTTAAAATGGATATGTTTCTTTTTAGTCCGTCGGTTTATGAAATGTTCGAGGTTATGATACTTTTTTTTAATTGCTTGTTATCTCTCAGGTAGGTAACGATGTTAGTGAACGCTTGCACCAAGCAATGTCTAGAAAGGGACTAAATATGCATATTGCAGCCTTGGTAAACTTATTTTTTGTGGCTAATATCTTTACTTGGTTTTGGTTGAACTTTGGTGTTCCATAAGGTTAATCAATAGTCAAGATTCTCGCGAAGTAGCTCATACATAGATGCATACTTCTCGTTTCCCAGTAGAGTAGAGGCCTTCGACTTTCACACCATTTGCTTCGATGATGATGTTACACACCGATAGAAACCCTTGCATCTTTGGATATAATCATTAGCACATTATCCAAACTATGTGACAGTCATGGATCTTCCTTGCTCTCTAATAAGTATCAATGCACCACCATTCAATGCGGTACTTGTTGTGCACATATTGAAGAGCACACCTGGTTATTGGACACGGTAGCCCAATGACTAAAGGGTTAGGGTCAAATTTACGGGGCTTTATTGGACAGGGGTTGTTATAGGGCCAATAAAGAAACCCAATAATTTTGAAAAATAAAATAGGTTTTGTAAAAACAATTACATATTCGGATTCACATTCATTGATACTCACTTTTGGCTCTTTGTATTCCTTGTTTTTCTTGCTCGTTTATCGACCCGTCCATTATCGATCTGCTACCCATTTGGCCCGACCCTATATGAAGCGACCCTCTTATGACCCGACCCGCTTCGACCCGCACCGACCCCTGACCCGGCCCCCGCCCAATAACCAGGGTCTACCGAAGAGTAAGCTCTCTCTATTTGTTCGAATCGGGTAAATGATACTTGTGGGGACATTGGCGCTTGGACATTATAATGACGAGGACACGGTTGATGCGAGTGATCATTGGACTGGAACAAATGCTTGCTATTTTGAGCGGGCATATGCGATCATTAAGTCTCAAGGCCTCCCTACATCTTCGGGAGGCATGGTATATTTCTTCAACCATTTTTTTTTAGCACTTGTTGTGATAAATTTTGTGAAGTTTTATGTAATTTTTTTGTCTAATATTAATTAGGTTGTCAATATGGAGTGGGGTAACTTTTGGTCGTCCCATTTGCCAAGAACTTCTTATGACATTGAGTTAGATGCTTGAAATCCCTAATCCCAACTACCAGGTTGGCATCATATCATGCAACTAACGTTCGTAGAGTTCACTTTCTCTCGCTTCCGAGTAAAAGGATAGAATATAGATTATCAAGGAATAAGTGATTAGAAGACGTGTTCTTTAGTTGCGGGGTTTTGAGAAAATGATATCCGGAATGTATTTGGGTGCGATCGTAAGAAGAGTTATACTAAGGATGTCCAAGGAGTCCGATGTATTTGGACCTATCTTTTCTAGCCTATGTGAAGCTTTCATCCGGAGGTACTATTCTATCGGTTACCTTTCAATGGCATTATGATGCCTTTCGTTTTACCGCATACCTTGCCCTTCTCTTTTTGGCATATTTTTTGTTTCAACTTTAGATCACAAGTTTGCTTTGTGATGTTTATGATGAAAAGACTTTGCAAACTATTTCTTCGGAAGGCTATATACCCGACGGAATGGGATTCATTGGTACAGTGGAAGGTCATCCTGGTGAAAAATCTTCCTTATATGGACATGAGGAGAGAGGGGAAAATTCCAAAGCTCTTTGTGTCATCGACTTTTCCCTTCAAAGAAGGTAAGAATGTGGGTTATGGAGGTTTTGCTTTCTGTTTTATCATCGTGTTTTGACTTTGAGTATCCACCATCATTTAGATGTCGACTTGTGATTGTGAATGTATATTATAGTTGAGTATGGTTGAATAGAGAGAAATGTGTCAACTATATGGAACTTATGTGCCACATTCTATTTCCTTGGAGTTTATGTGAAGTAGACGAGTGACAAAAGTCATATCTGTTTATTACTAGATCTGTCTTGGGATTTTTTTTCTTAATCTAGAAAATAATGTTGCACTAAGTTGTAGTAACTATTTTATTTGGAAAATCTCCTAAAATTTTGTGATTATAAGCACCTTTCTTGTTTATCGGCTTGTATCTTCCTGTTGATGTGTTTAAAAACAGAAGGTCGTTATATGATGCTATCTAGCTATTGCTTGGCTAGCTAGCTAACAGTTTATCTATCTTTCATATAGTACTCGATATTTTGACATGTGAAACCCGACTATTATTGATTTTTTTTATCCTTTTCTCCATCCTTTTCTAAGTATTGTTGTTTGACAAATTGAAGGGCTTTAGATTGCACAACGATCACCCGTATTTGAAAGGAATTTTGGTTGATAATATTATACTACTACTACTCTTGATATTGCTTTTTCCGGCATAATGTTTCTTTGTCATGATAGATTATGGTGAGTGCAGTTACTTATTTTTGCTCGAGTTAAAGATTGGGTGAGTGAGTTTGGAGATTGGTTGGATTAAGGGAGAAATGGAGCCGATAACTTGATAAGGGTACTATGTTGGACATAAATTAAAGTTCCAAGTTTTGTCTTTCCGAGGTTCTCAATTTCGGTCTACGAATTCTTATATCTTGGTTTGTGATTCACGGGATGATGGATGATCAAGATCCGTGCGTGATTCTTTGCCAATTATCTAGGCATCTTCTTTTTTGTACTTGGTAATTGCTTACAATTGCTATTGGGTAATTAGGTGCACTTTGGGCAGGTGAAGTAATTCTTGATTATCTCCAAGTTGTACCTTGTGCTTAGCATTTGTAGGTTCTTTTACTTGATCATAATATCTGGTCTATCTTACTCACATTTAATCCACCTCTTTTTTTTGTTTAATACACAGCTTAAGGAGTTGAACCTTGATGGGTATGAAGTCATTTTGGTCACTTTAGTTGTCGAGGCTCGGGTTCGGAAATCGGTTAACAACGGGTTTTGGCTTTCCTTCTCTATAAAGTTTGTTATTGCATGTCTTTGTATTTGCGGCTCCTTGTAAGTTTATTACTTTTATGCTTAAAAAGTTGAAATAATTGCAGATTAGAAAAGAAAGGGAAGTTATGTAGCGAGGTCTTCCCTAAAAGTATTATGACAAATATACTTTCCAGTTAAGGATTCGTATTGAAGGTTGCTTACATGAAACTTGATCTATTAACGAGGTTGAATGCAAGAGACTCGTAGCTAATGTCAAAAATTAAAACAGGACTGCTATTTTGTCGTGGACTCAATTTATGGGTTGCAAAACTTCTTCATATTAGTTCTTGGATGCCGATTTTGACATATGAGGGAGCCTAATAATTAGATTATTACATGACATCTTAGGTAATCAAATATATTGAGGTGGAAATGATTCTCAGGAAAATAAGATCGTGAGATTATCACTGCATAATACATATCATGGAAGGCAAAAAAAAAAAAAAACTTATGCCGAGTGTTTGAGGTTGTTGTTGAATATGTTAGGAAGTGGAAACTATATGGACAATGATGGAAAATATGTTTGCGAATCTTTTTAGCACAAGCTATATTAGTAGTAAGAAATAAGTTATAAGTAATTGCCATCAAAGGTGGGGATGAACACCAAAGAGGCAAAGAGTAAAGACACAGAAATAAGTGAAGTTGGTTTGACTTTTGTTAGAGTAAGCTGATCTCGTTTTCTTGGGATCATACTGAGTGTATTAGTAGATGTAAATTTTGTATAATTCCTCAACTCAAGAACTTTATCGAGTCAAATTGCTTGGTTTAAGGTTTCTTATTGGTATATATGAAAGAAGAGAAACCACTTTCCTTGTATTAGTTTGTTGACTCAAGGTTTAGTGTGGTTTTTTGCCCTGACAATGGCTATCATATACATGTTAATTGGACAACAGAGGCTTACTTCCCTAAATGCATGTTACCAATATGTTAATGATTCTAATCCCATATGCTACTCGGCATCCCCCAGGGGGAAGCTAAGTCGAGTTCAAATAGGGGATTTATATGCTAATTGGTAAATTATTTTGTAATGTTAGAACATAGTGTACGGGAGAGAGTACATTGCTGATCTGTAATTTTGTAAATTGTCCATCTAAACTATGAATTGTCACGTTTAGTAAAGTATAATATAATTATCATATTGGTAATTTTATAGCCTACTAGCTCAATTGGTAGAGCATTGTGAAATACACAAACGATGTGGGTTCAAATCCCACTAGGCTCATAATTATGAACAATTCAAGATGTTGTATTTTAGAGGAAAAAGGTAAGGTTTTCTGCATTATTTTATCATTATTATTCCTTTTGCTTACTGAACTATCTTTTCTTGTACGCCTGCATTTCCTGTTTAAATCCAGACATCCTGTTCTAACGCACTATTTATGATTCCACTTCTCTTATGGTATTGCAAAGTATGTTTCTATATACTTACTACTTTTCTGAGGTTCATAATTGATATCTTTGCAATTTGAAATGACCTAGCCAGTTTGTATATTTTTGATGCAAACATTTTGTTGTTTTCATTGCACACCCCAGCTTGAAGCTGAGGTTTTTTCCCCATCACGCATATTTGAGATATTATTGGTGAGCTGCTCTTCCTTTCTCTTTTGCTCCGGATCTTAGCGTATCTCCACTACTCTAATCCTAGCACATGTAAGTTTTGTTCTCCTTTTCTCTTTATTGGGTTCATTGTCTCCTGCTGCAAATAAAATCAATGGGTTCATCATCCTTCTTCTTCATCTCTTTTATTCTTCTGATTTTTCTCTTCAAAATTTATGCTCTACAAATACAAAATTTCTTCAATTTAAGAATTACGCAATGTCACTTCGTGAAGCAAGTTTGAGATTAAAAAAAAAGTATAAGCTGATCAATATTCTTGATCATTTTTTATATCTGCTTTTGTTAACTGTTTAACTGCTTTTGCTTCTGCTAAATTACTTCACCATTCGGACAACAATCGTTTATCTTTTTAGAGAAAATAAGAGATCGACATATTATCTCAAAATCAAAATATCACAAACCAAGCTATAATATAATATTACATGGCTACGTGTAAGAATAGCTTATCATATATATTCCTACTTATCATTCCATCAAACACTTCCAATATTTGTCACTGATTTACTTTTTCGATTTTTAAAAAATTCACCTGGTACCAACCTTATTAGATTGTTCTCCTACATATAAGAGATGAATCCAGACGATACAGTGAGAGATGATAATGTAATACTACCACAAGTCATCATTGGAAAGCAAGCCCCTCATCCCGCCCATGAGTGCGGCATAGTTTCACCTCCCCCTCCCCGCTAATCAATCCCCTCGTAATGAGGATGAGGTATTGAGGTCCCTCAGCCCAAAGGGTAGTCATTATATTATACTTTCTGTTGATTTACAGTCTTGATTTTTTTCTCTTCTTTTCTTCAAAAATTTGTGCAAAAAACAAGTGGTGCCACTTAAAAATAGGGAAAGTATAAAGTTACGTATATCATCGAGAAACATAACTGAATAAATTAAATGAACACGGTAAATTGTCCAATCTCGCAACTTAGTTTTGTTCACGAAAAATATGTTGAATATGGTATAACAAAAGGTCAGTCAAAGCCTCTGAATATCTTTCAGAGAAGCTAGCAATTTGCGAAGAATAATATGTCGATATATATACTTTGAATATAACTAAGACTTTGATATATTAGTATTTAGTACAATAGTATATTTTATTCGTGTATTATATAGCACCGTTGGTGCCCAAATTGTGTTTTCCTACATTGGAATCTTGTGCTACCACTGTTTCTAAATTCTAACATATATTATATTTTTTTATCACATTCCAATAGTATATGAACGGATAATACACCCCAATTTTTTCTACTCTTAACTCTTTTTACCTTAACTATTACTATAGTATAATTTATTACTCTTTTTGCTATGTTTAGGATTCATATGATCAAGAGCCAAAGGACTTGAGGAGTAGAGGGTTATACTTAGTTCCGTTGTCATGCACATTACACGTGGGAAGTGACAATGGAGTTGATTATTGGGCTCTAGCACTGGATGGTAGTTTTGGTAAATGACGGGGTTAGGCTTCTGGTGCATCGACGGTACATTGAAGCTTCAACAAATCGATATAACATCATTAGCAGTCTATTTGCCCAACAACTTTCTCGGAAGAAAATCAAGGTTGATTGCTCCTGATGCTATGTACGTAATTCTCTTGTATTGCCTTCAAGTGTGCTCTAAATTAAATTTAGATGCAAGATTTAAGGGGGGAGCGGGTTGGTGGGGTAAGTCCGTGTGATACCTCGTCGACTAGCCCATATCCATGAGACCTTTGAACCATTTTGACATTTGGGTCACTTAACAAATAATGTCTTACAAGGGGGGTGAGAGAAGGAATGTGAATTAATTTGGGACCAAGGAGAGACAATGAATGTGAACTAATTTGGGACCAAGGAGAGTGAGAAGCAAATTATACTTGGAGGATAAACAACTTATTGTTCTTGACATATAATATATGACTAAGAATTATTGTTGAGACCTACTTGGTGTTCCTAACTCGATTATCTTGATTGTGGAATATGATATTAATATTTAAATTACTTTGCAGCTTCCCTTGGTGCTATCATTAGGAAAGAAAAGAAAATGATGAAGTGCATATTGGTGGTCAGACATTAAAGCGTGTTAGTGTTGGGAATAGGAAGCAATCCATATGATGTTGTATGTTCCATGTCTTCCGATTATCTAGCGTCTTTCAAAGAATTACAATGTGTTTGCATACCATAATAGCAAGTGATGCAAGGAAAGAGGGAAGGGGAATGAAGAGTAGGGGTGGAGAGTGAGAAGTGAGTTATGTCTTTTCTCTTCAAATATTTCCAACATTGGGAGGGTTTACTTTATTGAGGAAAATGAAAGTGGTTTCCTCCATTTCTCTTCCCTTCTCTTTCACTAATTTATTTTCAAATAAGAAAATCCGGATCCATCACTTTTCCTACCATTCCTTTTTCTTTAAAAGCTCTTTTAGAACATTTATAATGGTACTTAAGTTCTGTTGCATAGCTTTAGAGATGGCGTGGTTCGGTGGTTTGATCCCTGTGCTTGTACCCATTGGGCCATCCACTATTAAACCACGTAGAACAAATACTTGTGGTCTTGTAATATTTCTATGGTTAATCGTATTCATTATTCAAGTGTCAAATCAATCTTTCATGCACATGTCCGGAGTGCATGGCATTTTATATCCTACTACCTTCGTCATAGAATAGTCTGAACACTTTCCTTTTATGTTTGTCCCAAATTAGTTTGAACACTTCCATTCTTGGCATGATTCCACCATTAATATATTATTTCTTTTACACATCTTTGGCCCACACTCTACCTTTCATCAATAAAAAGTTACCCAACTTTCTCTCTCTTCTAATAAAAAATACCCCACCAACTCCTATCACATCTACTTTTTAAATAAAATAACATTTGATAACCACACTACAACTTATCACCTTAAACTACGTGTCCCAACAAGTGTTCAGATCTTTCTTGGACGGAGGGTGTACATCATTAACCACTTACATAATCAGTCATATAGATGAGGAATGATACAGATTAATATGTTGCCTTGCAAACAATTCCTCCGCATTTCTTTTAGGTCGTGTTTTGGAACATGAAATTTATTTCAAATTGTTGATTTCAAATGGATTTTTCTGTAGAGTATCCTTGTGGTTTTAAAAATTTACATTGGAATCTTTATTGTTTTTTTAATTCCACATAATACCGTTCAACTTTTTAAGTTTTTCTCTATTATTAGTTATTGTTCATCATGGACGTTAATGCGAAAATATAATGACCCACCAACTTTGTCATTATTTGATACCCCATGAACTTCTCTCTTCTAACTCCAAACTTTCATTGTCGACTTGTGAACCAACCTTATTATAAAAATAAGTGGGCTTGTGATAACATACACCAGCCTTATGTAGTATGTGTAGAAAACCGACTTGTGTGTTGCTATGTGAACACCTCTTCAGCTAGCATTGCTAGCAAGTTCCCATGTTTTCTAGAGGCACAACCTTATTGCTATGCCGAACCACCAAGGATATGCATCATGCTCTAACTATGTCCTTGTACGCATTATCAACTCTAGCACTTGTAAAGGAACTTATGTCTTGTGATAATGCTATGATACTCTATATTTTGTTATCGAATTAGTATTTCACTTACATGTTGATTGTAGATAGTACATGGCACAAAACATTGGCTAAATAATAGGTCACATGTACGGCCAATGATGCACGGCAGATTAGTGTTTTGCCTTGCCAATCAATTGCTACACATTTCTTTAGACGTGTTTGAAATTCTCTTGAGTGTAAATGTGAAATAGATCTATCTGAAGGGCTGCAAGTTTAGCATAGGAACATCACTTAGCCAAGGTCATCCTCAAAGTGATATCACCATCTGGTTGGCCAGTGGCTATGATCATGCCTTCGCTAAGAACTCTGCTCCTTCGTTTTATGGAAAACCATGGCAGACTTTCCATCGGTTTCGGGGAAAAAAGGAAACCCGTAACTAGGATATCATATTTTCTCCCAAGTTGTGTATATATTACTTCAAACCAGTCCTAATATTCGATCTATTTAGTAGAGTTATTATTGTTGAGTGACTCCTTGTAATCTTCTTCCGGCACCATGCAACTAACTACAATAACTTTATATTCGATATCTTAAATCTAGCTTCACTCGAATATCGCAGTTACAAATTTTGAAGTATCGCGCGATCTTTGCATTTTATTTCAAAAATATTTTACTCATAGAAATTGATTGAAATCACTAGCTCTCATGTCTAATGCAAACAACCCTGGTTGTAGGAAAGTTCCTATGTAACGCAAATCAATAGCTCCCTATTATCTCGGATAATTAGTACTAATATTGTACGAGCTTTACTAACTTGGGAGGTGACATATATTCGCGCGAATATTATTGTCTCGGGTTTGGTCATTTTAGAGGTATTATTTCTTTAAGTTCTCATTGTTCAAATTGTATTTGTTCTTATTGAGATATGTGTAATCTTATAGAAAATAAGGTTTGCCGATTAATTTATTGATTCATTTTAGAATGGCTCGCATGATCATGGCCTAAGCTTATAGCCATCTTGTGGGAGTAGATCAATGCTCCGTTTCAAAATCAGAGACATGTGAAATAACTACAAGTTAGAAAATTGTTACATTTAACCTTTAAATTGCACTTCAAACAGCCACCAGAATGTGTATTATTTTCCCCATAATATGGGAGTATGAATCAATTGTGTATGTACACCTTGCTTTTGTCTTTGCTCCATACACCCCAAACATTAAGTGCAAGCACCAACTGTTTTGGAACAATTACTTCACAATCATCTTGCTAACTAAATCCAACGTAATTCGAATATCGCAAGTACGCTATTTTGGGGTGCCGCGCGCGTAGGCGCGGTGCAACAAATAGTGTTGGGAAAAGTAGCGGACATTTTAGAGATTATGTGGACATATTTAAAGGGTATTTGAGACAGTTTATAGCAATTTTCACCCTTCTAACTCTTCTACAAATTAATCAACATCCTTTCGTAGTTCACATAAGTGTTAATTATGAGTTTCCTGTGGTTGGAAATCCACGGGTGCGTGATCCGGTTTTAGAACTATAGTTGTGGACTCATGGCATTGTTGTTTGATCTTCGAAGATGACATTATCGTGTCATGATCCTCCTATTGGTTTTAAAACAAATAGAAGTATGAGAGAATTACAAATTTGAACTATATAGAGAATTAGCATAGATATAGCTTTAAAAAGTTACATTTAGGGCAAACTCAAGAGTCCACTCACATACAAATTAATGTGGATTTCTGATATAACCTTCAGAAAGCCCGAGGTGATATCTCTAAAAGAGCAAAAATACATATAAGAAGAAAAAGAGAGATCATACAAATGCGAGAATAATTGCAGCTTGCAGGGATCATCCTTAGCCGGAATTTGGAAGTCTAAACATGAGTTCATCAGCTCTTCTCTGTTGCATCAGTAGTAGAAGCTGTTGCAGAAAGTTTCACGGCCCGTTTGGTAGTCGTTGATAAATTGCGGTAATGGGAATGGATTTTAAGTGTAGGTTACAAGGGAAGCATCATTAAAATCTCCATGGGAGAGCAATTTCAACCCCCAAGTTTGTGTCTTTTCTCCATGGGGAAACAATCTCACCACTAATTTTCATTACCACTCATTACCACCTAACAAGGTGGTATTGGATGGGAATGAAAATTCAAGAAGAAAAATAGACACTTTAGGATAAATTAGCATTACCATGGGAATGAACAATGATTTTCTTCACAAATTTACATACAAATTCATTCCCATTACCACCATTTATAACCAAGTACCAAACGGGCCGTCAGGATAATAACTGCAGAAGAAGCTCTCCATCATATGTTAAAATCTTTTTCTTCTTTGCAGCTCTTAATGTTCCAACAAGAGCTTCGAATATGTTTGCACATAGATCATCATTAAATAGGACACCAAAGGTGACCTATATATATAAGGATCATATAAGTTTTCAGGCAAATCTGAATTTGCAGAAAAATATGTGAATCCATATAGCAAAAGAAGGTTAAAATTTCCAAGTATAGAGCTCTTAGATAGTACTCATGAAGTAGAGCAATGTTTTGCCATCTCTCCACGACTTCATCAAGATATTATGTTTTGCCATCTCTTCACGACTTCATCAAGATATTAGTTGTTTCTATTATCACACATGATGTGTTCTCTTCACCTAAGTTTCACTTATTTGAACTTTATTAGCCGTAGCCACCAAACTTAAACTAAACTTATCGGCCCTGGACTGAACTTAATTGAACTTATTGTAGGCCGCAAACTGAACTTTTTAGAACTATCATGTAAGGTAATTTTGAAAACAAACATCCGGAATTAGACCTTTCACTCCGATCCTAAGGACGGACCATCGAGGAGCTCCTCCAGCGAGACCCCCGTGCTAAGTTTTTCGAAGCGCCAGGTTCAAGATATACTATCAGTTTTATTCGAATTTTTTTTAATTACATTAGCGTTTGTGTGGTCAACGCCGGTCAATGTTGGTCAACGCCGAAAATCTTGAGAGAATAAAAGTGAATAAAGAAAGTGTGGTGGGGTTTATGTGGAAAACATGTGGCACATGTGGGAGTTTAAATAAAGAAAAGGAAACAGGAAAGGAGGGAATAGAGAAATACACCCCATATATTTTTGTACAAAAATACAGGGCGTTACCAGGAAATTCCAGGGCGACATTTAGCAAATGAGATAACCAACCGTCAACCTCTAGTCAACCAAACCCTCACTTAATAAGAGAACAAGGCGAAGGGTGCGCATTTACCCGCGTCACCTCTTTTGAATCTTCTTCCCTCATCATCAATCCCCAATTTCTCTCTCCTACGGCTCACAATTATTCCTCCCGATCAGATAATCTCAATTATCACCATCCTTATGCTACCCTAACCCTAACCCTAAATCAAATCAAAATCTAATTCGATCGAGATCAGCTATGTACAGCAATTTCATAGAACAAGCGATCGAGAACGTAAAACAAGCAGTAGAAGAAGATAATGCAGGAAATTACGCTAAAGCTTTCCCTCTTTACATGAACTCATCAGAGTATTTTAAAACTCACTTGAAGTACGAGAAAGACCCTAAAATTCGCGAAGCGATCACTCAGATATTCACTGAGTATCTTCGTAGAGCTGAGGAGATTCGGGCTGTTCTTGACGGAGGAGGCGGGTCTGGGCCCGCTCCTAATGGCGGCGATACGGCGGTTGCGGCCCGACCTAAGTGGAGTGTGGTTGGTGGTTTGCAGAGTGCTAAGCAAACTTTGCAGGAGGCTGTTATTTTACCTGTTAAACTCCTTCGGTCAATCATCATGTCTGACTCCTCCAATTCTCTCTCCTCAAACGCCGTCGACAAACCACAACCACCACCATTACCTATCCCCGACGGCCACGCGTCACTCCGTATGCTCTGCCACGCGTCACTCATTGACAGCTTCATCGGAAAATCTGGTTCTTTTATCGAAACCCTGCAACTCAACACCGGGTCAAAAATCCGAGTTGAAGACTCGCTCAAACTCGGTTGTGATGACCGAGTTATTGTCATTGTTGCACCGAGTATTTGTATCAGGAAGATGAGTTTGCTACACAAGTCTGATGGAGATGGAGAATTTGAGATGGAAGTGTCTGCAGTGCAAGAGGCAGCGGTTCGGGTTTTCGAAAGAGTGATGGAGATTACTGGGGAAGTAACGACGGCGTTTTGTAGGCTTTTGGTGGAGGAGAGTCAAGCTGGATCAGTGATTGGGAAAGGTGGGAAGACTGTGGAGAAATTGAGGAGAGAGAGTGGTGCTAAAATTCGGGTTTTATTGGGGGATAAATTGCCTCCTGGTGTTTCTTCTCCTGATGAAGTGGTTGAGGTGAGTTTTTTTTTTTTTGTTATTGTAATGTGATATTTTTTGATTTTGTAAATTGTGATTTATGTGGATTTTAGATGATTTTGGGGAAGTTTTAAGGTTAAGATGTTAAAAGTATAGTGCTTTGAGGTGGTGTACTTTCCTCACCATACGGACGTGTGCACTATCCACGGATTGATATCATGTATGTGTCTCATTTACTCATTACTATTGTCTTGGCTTTCGACTTTAGGATGTGCTCTATTCGACTCATTTTAACTTATTGAACCTTAAGCTTTGTTCTTTTGGGCACATTTTTAGTTTAGTTTTCAGCTCAGCTCACTTCAGTTCAGTTTAGCCCAAAAGATTGTGGCTTTATTAACTGTTCTTTTGAACTTATTTTGGCTGAACTGAACTGATTTTATTTTTGCTGAACTGAACTTATTCTTGCTGAACTGAACTTTTTTTTACTTATTTTTGCTGAACTGAACTTATTTTTACTAAACTGAACTTATTTTTGCTGAACTGAACTTATTTTTCTAAATAATAAATAAAAAATAATAAAAAATAAAAAATAAATAATAAATAATAAATAATAATAATATATAAAAAATAATAAAAAATAAAAAATAAATAATAAATAATAAATAATAATAATATATAAAAAATAATAAATAATAAATAATAATTATAAATAATAATAATAAATATAAATAATAAAAAATAAAAAATGATAATAATAAATAATGATAACACAAATAATAATAAATAACAATAATAATAAATAGTAAATAATAATAACAAATAATAAATAATATAATAATAAATAAAAATAACGGTTATTTCACCAAATACCCCTGACAAATAAATTTATTCACCAAATACCCCCACTTTTTTTCGAAGTCACCATATACCCCTGACTTTTAAAAAAATTCACCAGATGCCCTTATTGACTAACGGAGTTAACTCCGTTAGTCATTAACCCTAATTAATCCTAAAAAATCCTAATTAACCCTAAAAAAACCCTAATTAAACCTAACTAAATCCTACGTAAACCTAAAAACCCTAACTCTCTCTCCCAACCCTAGAGCCAGCACCCCACCCCCCAACCCTAGAGCCGGCGGCCCACCACCCAACCCCAGCCCCCACCTCCCCCCTCCCCCAAGAGCAGCACGCCACGCCCCCCACCCCCTCCCCTCCCCCCCACCCTGCGCACCCCACGCAGGCCCCCTCCCCCTCGACCTCCCTCACGCCTCCCCTCCCCTCCTCCTCCCTCCTTCCCTCCCTCCCTCCCCGCCGCCGCCTCCCCTCCCGACCACCCCCGGCCCGCCGCGCATCTCCCTCTCGACCACCCCGGCCCGCATCCCCTCCCCTTCCCCCAAGAAATCGGTTGCCCCACCCCTCCCCTTCCCCCGCGAACTCGGTCGGCTCCCCTCCCTCTCCCCCGCCGCCACCCCCCCCCACCGCGTCCCCCTCCCCATCTCCCACCCCTTCGAATCCCGCGCCTCCCTCTCCCCCTCCCACCCCTTCGAGCGAATCTCGTGTCTCCCCCTCTCCCACCCTCGTTTCAGCCCAAAAAAGAACGGCTATAGATTTTGGCTTGAGATCAAGGTGCGGGGTTGGGGTTCCCTGCGCAATTGCTGAGATTTTGCTATAACGGAACACTAACGGAGGATCGGAGGTTGAAATTGCGCAGTGCGGGGAGGAGGGGGCTGTGGACTGCCGACGAGAGTGAGGAGGGAGAGGAGGGGGACGAGTGCGCCCGGCGAGTGAGGGATGGGGAGGCACCTGGGGCTGCGTGGGGGAGGGGAGAGGGCGTGTGGGAGGGGCGGGGGCGGGGGGGTGAGGGGGGGGGGGTGAAGAGGTGGGGTTGGTTAAATTAGGTTTTAGGATTAATTAGGTTTAGGGTTAGTTAGAGTTTTAGGGTTTTTAGGTTTAATTAGGGTTTAATTACTGTTTTTTAGGTTAATTAGTTAATTAATTAACGGAGAACTAACGTCCGTTAGCCAAAAAGGGCATTTTTGGTATTTTTTGAAATGTCAGGGGTATCTGGTGAATTTTTTTAAAGGTCAGGGGTATTTGGTGAATTTTGAAAAAAGTGGGGGTATTTGGTGAATAAATTTATTTGTCAGGTGTTTTTGGTGAAAAAACCGTAAAAATAATAATAATAAATAAATAATAATAAATAATAAATAATAATAAATAATAAATAATAATAATAATAAATAATAATAATAAATAATAAATAATAATAATAAATAATAAATAATATAATAAATAATAATAATAAATAATAATAGTAATAAATAATAATAATAAATAATAATAAATAATAAATAATAATAATAAATAAATAAATAATAAATAATAATAAATAATAAATAATAAATATTTTTTGGAGTATAAGACATTTACTTCTTTTATTTTATTATGCAATTAAATCACTTATGTATCATTGATGTCATCCTATTGTGTCAATTGACCTTATATGTTGCTAGATTCGACCACTCAGGAGTCAGGATTCAGGAAGCAATGCAATACAACCTGAAAGGACTTATGTTAACTGCTTTTTTAAATGAAGAACTAGACTAATGTAATTGGATAAGCAAAGATGATGTTTTTCCAATTCTTAGTGGGTTCTAGAGAGTAGCTACATGCTATCTTAATTCTATCTGTATTGCGATCTTGTGATGAGTACTATAGCTATCTATCTTTTCCTGTTTAATCAGATTGAGGGGGATGTATTGGCTGTTAAAAAAGCTCTTCTTGGTGTTTGTGGCCAACTTCAAGAATGCAGGCAAGCAGACAAGTCGAGCATCAAGGACAATGAGAGCAGACCATCAGAATTGAATTCAAAATCCTCAGTAAACGAGTTTCGTGCTGATCCTCCTCTTCATCAGATGCCGTCATCTGTGGCAACTACCTCTTCTGGCCCTGCATTAGGGGGGAGGTCGTCGTTGTTTGAGCCTGATAGGCCTGGTACCCAATCTAATTCACAGTCATCAGTATATGGATTTCGTGCTGATCCTCCTCTTCATCAGACGCCGTTATCTGTGGCAACTACCTCTTCTGGCCCTGCTTTAGGGGAGAGGTCGTCGTTGTTTGAGCCTGATAGGCTTCAGAACCCAGACATAAAATTGCAACAACAAGAAGTAGTTTTTAAAATTCTTTGTTCGAATGATAGAGTAGGTGGCGTGATTGGAAGGAGAGGATCGATCATCAAAGCACTTCAAGATGAGTCAGGAGGGGCTAGTATAAATGTTGGGTCTTCTGTTGCTGATTGTGATGAGCGGTTGGTCACTATTTCGTCTAAAGAGGTCTGTTGGTTGCTGGTCTCATTGATAGAATTTATATGTTTGAATAATGCAGTGCACTGATTACTTTGCATGAACTTTTGTAGGATGTGGACTCAAGATATTCTCCTGCACAACGTGCTGTTGTTCTGGTTTATTCTAGGTTTTTTGAGGTTGGTGCAGACAGGGGGCTTAAAACAGGCTTGAACAAGGGGTCCTCAGTCTCTGCACGACTTGTAGTCCCATCCAATCAAGCTGGTTGTTTGTTGGGTAAAGGAGGTGTTATAATTTCGGAGATGAGAAAGGCAACTCGTGCTAGCATACATATACTTAAAGGAGACCATTTGCCAAAGTGCGTTGCACAGGATGACGAAGTAGTCGAGGTAATATGTCCTTTTTAAAAAAAAATCTCCAGTTGAAAGTTAAAGTGTTGGCATTGTTTTAGATGGAGGGGATTGTATGGCTACTATGAGAGACAGGCGTGCACGCACAGAAAGAGAGATATCCCATCAATGTCATTTCCTGTGAAGTGTGTCATTGTTGTTAATTCAGATAAAAAAAACTAGGATACTTTTACCATTGAAGGCAATACATGAATTCAAATTAAGGTGATTGAAATGAAAAACGAATAATTTTTAGGGGCTTTGCAGACGACTTTCCCATTTGTCTGGCCTTATGACTTTCATGTGCTTTGATATCAGATTATTCATCTCTCGTAACTAAAAGGACCTCGCTAGAATATGTTACGCATTGCTCTGGTAAGGACGTTTGATGATGGCAATTGTGACCTAGAGAGTTTATTTTCCTCCTACGACAATTTAGAATTAACAGTCATTTGCTGGTTACTCCCGATAGCACTTGCTTATTATGGCTAGAATTCGAAAGATCTTTTAAGTTTGCGTCCTTCCCATAATGCTTGGTGATGGTTATGGTGTATGATGATGAGTCACGGCGGCATGGCGCTGAACCTTGTTCTTGCTTAATAGCTTTTGAGGAGTAATGAAATTCGATAATGTGATACCTAAATGCCAATCTGTCAAGCAACCCCCTTTTTTATACCGATTAGTCATAGGACTCTCCATTTCCTATACCAATTTGGCAATTCAGCCCTTTTGAATCTCCCGAAAGCTTGCCTGGCACAATTCATTCCAGGTCATCGTTGTTGTTTAGCATGATGCTAATTTTGACTCCTAGGCTAGAATATTTTCGTACATTATTATTTGAAAGGTGGTGCTACTAGCCTACTAGTACTACGTGGGTTCGTTTCTTTGATGTCTGTGATATGAGCTGCCAAAAATATGACAGATCTTGTATCACCTGAAAGGATTTGTTTATGCATGGTCTGAAGCTTTTTTGAAGTGATATAAGAATGAAAGAAGTTATCCAGTTCAACTTTAGAGCCTTACACTTTTTTTGGCACAATGAAAAAGATCTGGTGAACGTCATAAGAACCTGCCACGATGACAATTTTATTTTTGGAGAAACAGTTGTAGTCAAGTGAAGGAATATGCCAATATGGGTTTCTTTTCAGATGTGATTGCTTGAAGTCTATAATTACATCCTTTTCTTGTGTATGTGTAGACATGCCTTATTCCCTTCAGTGCCTAGAAACAAAATGTTTCTTGTTATTTGGACGTAAGCATCCCTCCTTGTCATAATGCTAATTCTGATTTATCCGTCTTAAAACACATGAGTTTCTGCCTTTATTTGTTTATTTTTGGTGGTACTTTAGGTTGAGTTGCTCTCGTGTCTCCTACTGACAACCAATGTGCTGACACCTATACTGGTACTTGATTTTGATGTAATCCTTTTTTTGGATTATTCTTTTTTCTTTCTTTTCAGTATCCATTTTCTTCTTCCATATCTTGAATCCGGGGTTAGCTGAAAGATGATAATATCTTATTTCTCTTGTTGCTTTCTCATATCCCAGATCTCAGGGAAGTTCGTGAACATACAAGATGCCTTGTATCATGTAACTAGAAGGCTTCGAAATAACCTTTTCACTAGTAAAACAACGAACACCTCGGGAAGCGGGACTGGTAAATTAATTTCAGATACTACTATTCATGGAAGAGTCAGAGATATGTCACCTAGTGGTTTGCAGCATTCTTCAATGACGTCTCAGTCTATTGATGGACAAGCTACTTTAAGGCAGGGTTTGGATCCATCTTTCCGTCCTCATGTGTCAGAACATTCTCCTTCAGTAGGCCTTCGAACATCTGAGGTAAGGGATCTGCGTTATTTCCTGTTTTCCCTTACTCTTTGTTCTCTCTGCCTCTCTCCCCTTATGATATACTTCCTCCATCTTACAATAACAAGTGTTACTATGTTAAATGGTGCTGGATTAGTCTTAATGTATATTTTTATAATTTGAAGTTTTTATAATAGGATTTTTCTAACCGATGCCACAAGGCATAGGTTAAGAGCATCAAAAATCCTATATAAGATATCATTATACAAAAAGTTTCCATTTCAAAATCCAATCAAACTAATTTTTTCTTACATGATTATCTCTATCTTCAGTATCTATCCTTATTTATTATTCTCAAATAGAATCTTGTTATATTATACTTCCTCCGTTCTGTTTTAAATGAAACATTGGGTGAAATGACACTATTCATTGATCAATTTTGACTTCAATTTATCGCCATTATATAAAGAAAAACATAGTCAAGTGAGATCTTGTTAGATTCGCCTCGATGCGTACTATCAAATTATAACTTTTTTTATATTTTTTACATGTGCACAACTAAAGATATTAATGATTAAATAAGCGTGTTGGGTTGCGTGAAAAAGCAAATGTTTCATTTAAAATAGAACGGAGGAATTATATTTTTTCAATGAAATCTTGAAACACTTAACCTGTGCATTGTGGCATAGGTTAGAAAAATCCTTTATAATATTATTAACTAAATAGATGATCAAAAATATATATGGTCAAAGTTGTGTTAGCAAGTGTGAAAGTCCAAGTGTTGCAATTCCTTTTTTTCTTTTCTTTTTTGAGTAAGTGTTGCAGTTATTAATAAACAAAGTAAGTACTTTGTTTCCCATTTGAAATGGTGTTGCAGTGCTTGCAGACTGCTGGAGAATACTTATTGAAACTTAAGCTTTGTTCTTTTGGGCACAGTTTTAGTTTAGTTTCAGCTCACTTCAGTTTAGCCCAAAAGAACGTGGCTTTAATAGCTTATTGAAATTTGAAACTTATATGAACTAGGTCGTAATAAGTTGAACATAACACTACTTTAATTTCAAAATAATTGTTAGAAATTAGATGTATTTGATGATTAAGGTACTTTGAGTTAACTAAGCCACTAAGGTACTTTAAGCAGTTCTGTCAGGTGTTTGCATAAGTAGTTTATTTGAAAGTACATAATCTTTTCCACAAATTATACTCTTTCCTTTTTTGGAGTATAAGACATTTACTTCTTTTATTTTATTATGCAATTAAATCACTTATGTATCATTGATGTCATCCTATTGTGTCATTTGACCTTATATGTAGCTAGATTCGACCACTCAGGAGTCAGGATTCAGGAAGCAATGCAATACAACCTGAAAGGACTTATGTTAACTGCTTTTTTAAATGAAGAACTAGACTAATGTAATTGGATAAGCAAAGATGATGTTTTTCCAATACTTAGTGGGTTCTAGAGAGTAGTTACATGCTATCTTAATTCTATCTGTATTGCGATCTTGTGATGAGTACTATAGCTGTCTATCTTTTCCTGTTTAATCAGATTGAGGGGGATGTATTGGCTGTTAAAAAAGCTCTTCTTGGTGTTTGTGGCCAACTTCAAGAATGCAGGCAAGCAGATAAGTCGAGCATCAAGAACAATGAGAGCAGACCATCAGAATTGAATTCAAAATCCTCAGTAAACGAGTTTCGTGCTGATCCTCCTCGTCATCAGATGCCGTCATCTGTGGTAACTACCTCTTATAGTCCTGCTTTGGTGGGGAGACCGTCATCGTTTGAGCCTGATAGGATTCATACCCGATCTAATTCACAGTCATCAGCATATGATTTTCATGCTGATCCTCCTCTTCATCAGACGCCGTTATCTGTGGCAACTACCTCTTATAGCCCTGCTTTGGTGGGGAGACCGTCATCGTTTGAGCCTGATAGGCCTGGTACCCAATCTAATTCACAGTCGTCAGTATATGATTTTCGTGCTGATCCTCCTCTTCATCAGACGCCATTATCTGTGGCAACTACCTCTTCTGGCCCTGCTTTAGGGGGGAGGTCGTCGTTGTTTGAGCCTGATAGGCCTGGTACCCAATCTAATTCACAGTCATCAGTATATGGATTTCGTGCTGATCCTCCTCTTCATCAGACGCCGTTATCTGTGGCAACTACCTCTTCTGGCCCTGCTTTAGGGGGGAGGTCGTCGTTGTTTGAGCCTGATAGGCTTCAGAACCCAGACATAAAATTGCAACAACAAGAAGTAGTTTTTAAAATTCTTTGTTCGAATGATAGATTAGGTGGCATGATTGGAAGGAGAGGATCGATCATCAAAGCACTTCAAGAAGAGTCAGGAGGGGCTAGTATAAATGTTGGGTCTTCTGTTGCTGATTGTGATGAGCGGTTGGTCACTATTTCGTCTAAAGAGGTCTGTTGGTTGCTGGTCTCATTGATAGAATTTATATGTTTGAATAATGCAGTGCACTGATTACTTTGCATGAACTTTTGTAGGATGTGGACTCAAGTTATTCTCCTGCACAACGTGCTGTTGTTCTGGTTTATTCTAGGTTTTTTGAGGCTGGTGCAGACAGGGGGCTTGAAACAGGCTTGAACAAGGGGTCCTCAGTCTCTGCACGACTTGTAGTCCCATCCAATCAAGCTGGTTGTTTGTTGGGTAAAGGAGGTGTTATAATTTCGAAGATGAGAAAGGCAACTCGAGCTAGCATACATATACTTGAAGGAGACCATTTGCCAAAGTGTGTTGCACAGGATGACAAAGTAGTCGAGGTAATATGTCCTTTTTTTTAAAAATCTCCAGTTGAAAGTTAAAGTGTTGGCAGTTTTTTAGATGGAGGGGATTGTATTGCTACTGTGAGAGACAGGCGTGCACGCACAAAAAGAGAAATATCCCATCAATGTCATTTCCTGTGAAGTGTGTCATTGTTGTTAATTCAGATAAAAAAACTAGGATACGTTTACCATTGAAGGCAATACATGAATTCAAATTAAGGTGATTGAAATGAAAAACGAATAATTTTTTGGGGCTTTGCAGATGACTTTCCCATTTGTCTGGCCTTATGACATTCATGTGCTTGCTCTGGTAAGGACGTTTGATGATAGCAATTGTGACCTAGAGAGTTTATTTTCCTCCTATGACAATTTAGAATCAACAATCATTTGCTGTTTACTCCCGATAGCACTTGCTTATTATGGCTAGGATTCGAAAGATCTTTTAAGTTTGCGTCTTTCCCATAATGCTTGGTGATGGTTATGGTGTATGATGATGAGTCACGGCGGCATGGCGCTGAACCTTGTTCTTGCTTAATAGCTTTTGAGGAGTAATAAAATTCGATAATGTGATACCTAAATGCCAATCTGTCAAGCAACCCCCGTTTTTATACCGATTAGGCATAGGACTCTTCATTTCCTATACGAATTTGGCAATTCAGCCCTTTTGAATCTCCCGAAAGCTTGCCTGGCACAATTCATTCCAGGTCATCGTTGTTGTTTAGCATGATACTAATTTTGACTCCTAGGCTAGAATATTTGTGTACATTATTATTTGAAAGGTGGAGCTACTAGTACTACGTGGGTTCGTTTTTTTGATGTCTGTGATATTAGCTGTCAAAAATATGACAGATCTTGTGTCACCTGAAAGGATTTGTTTATGCATGATGTGAAGCTTTTTTGGAGTGATATAAGAATGAAAGAAGTTATCCAGTTCAACTTTGGAGCCATACACTTTTTTTCGCACAATGAAAAAGATCTGGTGAACGTCATAAGAACCTGCCACGATGACAATTTTATTTTTGGGGAAACAGTTGTAGTCAAGTGAAGGAATATGGGGTTTCTTTTCAGATGTGATTGCTTGAAGTCTATAATTTTCATCCTTTTCTTGTGTATGTGTAGACATGCCTTATTCCCTTCAGTGCCTGGAAACAAAATGTTTCTTGTTATTTGGACGCAAGCATCCCTCCTTGTCATAATACTAATTCTGATTTATCCGTCTTAAAACACATGAGCTTCTGCCTTTATTTGTTTATTTTTGGTGGTACTGTAGGTTGAGTTGCTCTCGTGTCCTCTAATGACAACCAATGTGTTGACACCTATACTGGCTACTTGATTTAGATGTAATCCTTTTTTTGGATTATTCTTTTTTCTCTCTTTTCAGTATCCATTTTCTTCTTTCATATCTTAAATCAGGGGTTAGCTGAAAGATGATAATATCTTATTTCCCTTGTTGCTTTCTCATATCCCAGATCTCAGGGCAGTTCGTGAACATACAAGATGCCTTGTATCATGTAACTAGTAGGCTTCGAAATAACCTTTTCACTAGTAAAACAACGAACACCTCGGGAAGCGGGACTGGTAAATTAATTTTGGATACTACTATTCATGGAAGAGTCAGCACCAAAAAAAAAAAAAAAAAATATAATCATGGAAGAGTCAGAGATATGGCACCTAGTGGTTTGCAGCATTCTTCAATGACATCTCAGTCTATTGATGGACAAGCTACTTTAAGGCAGGGTTTGGATCCATCTTTCCGTCCTCATGTGTCAGAACATTCTCCTTCAGTAGGCCTTCGAACATCTGAGGTAAGGGATCTGCTTTATTTCCTGTTTTCCCTTACTCTTTGTTCTCTCTGCCTCTCTCCCCTTATGATGTACTTCCTCCATCTTACAATAACAAGTGTTACTATGTTAAATGGTGCTGGATTAGTCTTAAAGTATTTTTTTTAAAATTTGAGGTTTTCATAATAGGAATTTTCTAACCTATGCCACAAGGACATAGGTTAAGAGCATAAAAAGTCCTATATAAGATATCATTATACAAAAAGTTTCCATTTCAAAATCCAACCAAACTAATTTTTTTTTACATGATTATCTCTATCTTCAGTGTCTATCCTTATTTATTATTCTCAAATAGAATCTTGTTATATTATATATTCTTTTAATGAAATCTTGAAACACTTAACCTATGCCTTGTGGCATAGCTTAGAATAATCCTTTATAATATTATTAACTAAATAGATGATCAAAAATATTAATGGTCAAAGTTGTGTTAGCAAGCGTGAAAGTCCAAGTGTTGCAATTTCCTTTTTTTTTTCTCTTTTTTGAGGAAGTGTTGCAGTTATTAATAAACAGAGTAAGTATTTTGTTTCCCATTTGAAATGATGTTGCAGTGCTTGCAGACTGCTGGAGTAAATCCCAGGAGTTTTGTGAATCTTGACCGAGGTTTGGCTTCTGCTAATGGTGGAGTAGATCTTGGCAGGTTAGTGATCTACTACTATAGACTGCTTTCTAAACGTTGTTGCTTGTTATATCATTTCAATCAACATGCTGCAATATTTGTGAGGATATTGCTCCATGACATGTAATTAGGTCCAGCATACATAAGGAGTTAGATCGTCTCCAGTCACCAGTCTCCAGTTCCTTTATGTACTATGGAGGAAATTTAGGGGTTGGGGCCTTGGGGGTGTGTTTCTGGTTTAGGTTTGTAATCTGAAGATCAGAACTGGAAACTTTGCAATTGCCCACATAAGTATGCTTGCGATTGATTGGCCCCATTCACCGCCTTTGATAGAGGTTATGGTATGTAACTAATACATGAAGTTACAAGTTTATGACCCTTAAATAAGGGACGGCTGTCAATGTTGATGGGAGGAGATGAAAAAGATTTAGTTTGTGGAACTTGATTATATGATGGATGAGCAAAGATCATGTAATTAGTGAATAACTTGACTGATTTTTGATAAATACTTTTTGTACTCACTAACCGGCAAAACTTTTTTGACAGGACACACAGACCAACTTTTGTCACAAATACAAAAGTGGAGATGTCAGTTCCTGAGAGTGCTATCAGCTCAGTCTATGGCGAGAACGGGAGCAATCTAACGCGTATAATACAGGTATAGTCACAACTTTATGTATATGACTTGGGAGTGTCTAGTACTACTAGGGCCATAACGTTGTTACATGAGATATTTGTGTCTTATCACTTCGTTTCTTTATCTTATTGGAGTGTCTCAGATATCTGGTGCACAAGTTATTGTGCATGAAGCTCTTCCCGGAGCGACACATAGGACCGTCGTAATATCTGGGACACCTGATGAGACCCAGACAGCTCAAAGAGTCCTTCATGCATTTATTCTTCTTGGGTCATCCTGACAAATTATTCAATTTGTGTAATTTTCATTTCAGTTAATTCAATTTGTGTAATTTTCATTTCAGTTAATTCAATTTGTACCTATGTAGATTTAGATCTGTTTACCAAAAACTGTAGATTAAATCCAAGGAATTGTATATTTTGGAATGCAAAGAGCTGATTCTTTGACCATGTAAACATTAATTTTGCAGCTATTGATTTTTTCTCTATATATGCAGATATTTTAGCTATATATAGAGGTTTAGAACTCATTCTAAATGCTTCCCTCAAGAATAATCTCTCTCTAGCAACTGACATCTAGTCCAGAATTAGTTGTCACGTAGTCCTATTCCTCCACATAATTTTTCAAAATCTTTTACTGCAACTGCTTATTTCTATTCTCTTCCCATGATAGCATAAATGTGATATGCATATAGTTGCATATCAGAATGTTATTATTTGTAGTGTTGGGGAAAGTAGCGGACATTTTACAGATTATGTGGACATATATAAACTTTAAATGGTAGAAAGTTTATAGCAATTTTCACCTTCTAACTCTTCTAAAAATTAATCAAAATCCTTTTGTAATGCATATACGAGTTATAGATTATGAGTTTCTTGTGGTTGGACATCCACCTTCCTTCCCAGGGTGCGTGATCCGGTTTTAGAACTACAGTTGTGGACTCATGGTATTGTTGTTTGATCTTCGAAGATGACATTATCGTGTCATGATCCTCCTATCGATTTTAAAACAAATAGAAGTATGAGAGAATTACAAATTTGAACTATATAGAGAACTAGCATAGATATAGCTTTAAAAAGTTACATTTAGGGCAAACTCAAGAGTCCACTCACATACAAATTAATGTGCATTTCTGATATAACCTTCAGAAAGCCCGAGGTGATATCTCCAAAAGAATAAAAACACACATAAGAGAAAAAAGAGAGATCATACAAATGCGAGAATAATTGCAGCTTGCAGGGATCATCCTCAGTCGGAAATTGGAAGTCTAAACATGAGTTCATCAGCTCTTCTCTGTTGCATCAGTAGTAGAAGCTGTTGCAGAAGGTTTCAGGGTAATAACTGCATTGTCATGGACACCTTGTAGAAGAAGCTCTCCATCATATGTTAAAATCTTTCTCTTCTTTGCAGCTCTTAATGTTCCAACAAGAGCTTCAAATATGTTTGCACATCGATCATCATTAAATAGGACACCGAAGGTGACCTATATATATAAGGATCATATAAGTTTTCAGGCAAACCTGAATTTGCAGAAAAATATGTGAATCCATATAGCAAAAGAAGGCTGAGAATTCCAAGTATAGAACTCCCATATAAGTACTCTACTACTTTCAAAGTTTCAACTAGAGCAATATTTTGCCATCTCTTCACGACTTCATCAAGATATTAAGTTGTTTCTATTACCACACATGATGTGTTCTCTTCACCTAGTTTTCACTTATTTGAGCTTATTAGCCGTAGCCACCAAACTTATCCAAACTTATTGGTCCTGGACTGAACTTAATTGAACTTATTGTAGTTTAACTGAACTTGGGTAACCCACTAACCCTTAATGGCCGCGAACTGAACTTTTTAGAACTATTATGTAGGGTAATTTTGCGAACAACCATCCGGAATTAGACCGTTCACTCCGATCCTAACAATGGACTGACGAGGAGTTTCCAGTCCTTTCAAATTGCCTTAAGCAGTGTAAAGAGTAAAACCATGTGACATGAAATGGGGCTCTTGTAGTTTCACAAGGAAGAAACAAATACAGATGTAGCATAGTTTAACCAAGACCTTAAGATCAGATTAGTCTAATGACTAATTAAGTGAACTACGACAAGCATTACTTGCACAATTAACCACCAATCTAAAATTAAGACATTTCCCTAATTAATGGTAGTTTTAACTCGCAAAACCTGTGAAAAAATGGAGGCCTTTTTTACTTTTACTCATCTGGTTGATATTTCAATTAAATTGCAATGATTTCACAAATTAACTGTGACCAAATTCTGGTATAATCCTGCATTTTCGAGATTAGCCCTCCAAGAATCTGATGGATGAGTGAATAAACAACATCAATGCTCAATTACCCAGATCAAAAAATTAGATACATAATCCATTGAAAGTTCCAAAATTTACCAATATAACTATAATGAACAAGATCAAGTTATAGGAAAGATTATAACTTAAAGAGCATAAGATGCAAAAATGGGAAATATGTCAAAAATTAGATAAGATTGAGAGAGATAAATTAAGGGATCATTATCACCTTATAAGATCCATCTTCTTGGATCTGACCAAGCCTTTTGATTTCCTCTTGAAGCTTCCCAACTTCTTCGTCAACATTCATGATTGAAATTTGAAAAGTCTCTATCTCTTTCTCTGGCTCTATGCTTACTTAGTAACAGAGACAGGATAGACAAGTTGTTCGACAAGTTATGGTGCGTGCTAGGCCACTCCTATGGAAAACTAGGCCATAAATAGTTGTTGTGGTAAGAGAAAGATTTAACATCTAACAATTAAATATTAAAATGTGAAATGGATAAAATGATGGATTTCACTTTAAGTCCAATTACAAAATATCATAGGTCTAAAAGTTGATTAGAATTGTTCGCACTCGTTGACTCAATCCAACCCAATCCAACTTGTGGATTTAATTATTGAACCTTTTTTATTTTTATTGTAACTCCTTGTTTGGTTTTTATATGACTATATAATTCATCTATCATATATAACTGTTCATAGAATTATGAAAAAATAATTAATGGTTGCTTATATTGATAACTAAGAAGTTAAAAGTAATAATGTTAATAAATGTGTGTGTTTAAGTTGAGTATTTCATGAAATAAGCTACTGCTAAGAAGAAAAAGCGTTATTGAACTCTAACCATCGGTCTTTTATGTAAATCTTTCCATTTTAACTCCAAATATTATCAAATACCATCAAATTTACATACAAAAATAGATTAAAGACAAGTTCTTTAATACAACCACAAGTGCACAAATCACCCAAACCTCACTCTTCAATCTAGAACTAACCATTGTCCTCTTCATCTTTAACATAATTTTCCCTGTATCCTTCTTTCTTGCAAGCACAATTGTTTCCTTCATTCGTCTCCTAAGCACCTCAACTTTATTGGCTAGCTGTCTCTTTTCTTCCATAAGCGCCAATATCACATCTCTCTGCCACTCTGTTGGGTCTTCCTCATCAATCCACCTAAGCTAGCATCCCCTTGTGTCAGTATCCGCATCATAGTTTGGACATGTGTAAAACCATATGGGTCATCCTTAGTCTAAGCTCTTGTGTTTTTAAATGAAAAACCCACAATTGCACCTCTTAACATCTAGTCAACTAACACAAAACCTCTATGGTGCTTAGACATACTTTGGCCTGCAATTTAAATTTTTAATGTTCTTTTAAGATCGCAATTGACGAAGTTAAAATCAGATAGGCTGCAATTAACAAAGCAGACCCTTAAAAATACTTGCATTTAGCAAAAATAATCCTTTATTTAATGAATTAATTTATCAATTTTAAGTCTTGTTCTTGGATAAAAAGAGTCAAACGCTTGGTCAACCTAAATTTCTTGCATAAACTACCACAGAGAAAAGTAAACAAAAACACATTAAAAAAAAAAAAGTGTGCTGCTGAATAAATATCTGTATTTGTTTGTCCCTTCAGAACCTGGAATGTGGTCTCTTCTTTAAGCGACTTTAGCTCTGCAAACAAAATCTAACTCTTCAAATTTTTATCCATTTTTAGTTACCTCTTCCCCACCACTTTCTCTTTCTCTCTCCTCCTCGTCTTCTCCAAAACCACCACTGATTTTTTCTCCTTATTCTGAGAATTAGGGTTTTACAGAAGAGAGATAAATTCTTTCCGAATGTTCCTAAAATAATGGAGGTTTTAAACAAACACTTCGAAAATCACAATCATCAACTCGCGTTAATGGCGGAAGATGACGTCGACGCTGACGATTTCAGCGCCGGCGAAGACGCGCATGTTAGCATAGCGATTCCTGGTAATGTGGATAGAGGTGGAGTTATGTGCTCGCCTTCATCTTCTGTTCCTTCATCGTTGATTCGGAGACGAACGAGTGAGCTTACTATCGCCTTTGAAGGTGAAGTCTATGTCTTCCCTGCTGTTACTCCTGATAAGGCAAGTTTCTTACTAACTTTTTTCAATTTTTCTGAAAATATTTTTTAATTTTTTTTCAATTTTTTTTTTTGTGGTTTGTGCTGGAAGAAAAATGTCAATTGAGAGTTGAATAGTGATATAAGTACATTCGACGAGAAACTGGAAATTATGTCGTGGAATTTGAGGGAAAATATTGGAATTTTGTTATTTTGTTTGTTTACTTTTATGTGAACAGAGCGTATAGTGAAGATTTGATGGACAAAAATCAGAAATCGTTGTTGATGTTTGTCGATTACGATTATTTATTCCGAAGAAAATGGATTACGATTTTGCAAGGATTATTGATTTATAGTGTGAATTTTATTGTGAAAAATTTGATTTCTGAACTGACTTGTAAGATTCGTATGTTCGATTTTTCTCAGTATACTAGCTTTGAAGTTGCTAGGTGCTAGTCAAGCGCTGTTGTGGATTTTTTTTTTTTTGCTGGTATGATCATTGATATTATGTGATAAATTTGTTTATATTATCCACCTATTATAGCTTGGTATATTATGCATATATATTTCATTGGAGCTGTTGGCTGGTGAAATTTGTAGGAGTGGACTCTAGTTTCTTATACCGTGGTAGCTTTAACAAGCTTTAGAAGCTCGATATGTGAGTGCTAACGGAAGTTGGATATTTGAGAGAAATGTTAGCAGAATTTGCAAAAGATGTACATGTCAATTAAAAATGCACTTTGTTCCTCAATGATTAGGCTTTTCTTTTCTGTTTATTACAAGTATATGAGTTTCAGATGAATTTATGTCTACTTGTCTTTTATTTACTATTTGTCAGTTTTCAGACTGACTTTTTAATAGTTATCTCTGCAACTTTGAGCATGTGTTTTTATTCTTATGGAGGCTGCCATTTGAATATACGATTTTTCATTTTGTTGTAATTTGGTTTTGACAGGTGCAAGCTGTTTTATTACTCTTGGGAGGGTGCGACATGTCAACTAGTGTGCCTACATCAGAGTTCTTACTTCAGCAGCATAATATGGTATGATTGAAGCTTGAGAGTTTGTGCCAATGATATGTTGGTTTCCCATGATATTAATTGAGGTTACATGTTTGCAAAATGATGCAGACACTAGGTAATCCTTCATGTGGCCAAAAAATCTCTCATAGGATTGCATCTCTGGTCAGATTTCGAGAAAAGAGGAAGGAAAGGTGCTTTGATAAGAAAATTCGTTACACATGCCGAAAAGAGGTTGCTCAGAGGTAATCCTTTCGTATATCAAGAGCTTATTTCTTTTTGTATTCTCTGAAAACAGAAGAATTTAGTTCTGTTGTTTATTGCATTCAAGAGGTTTATGTTTGGCATAATCTTTGAACCAAGATTGAATTGGCTTTTTAAGTATTCAATCAATATCATAGACATTTCGTGTGTGGTTTCTCTGTTTCTCCTAGAACTTGTGTCTTGGTTTTAATGTTCATACTTGTCCTTGAGCTGAAGTATTCTTGGTAAATGCAGCTATGAGGATATTTTGTTCACGGGACATGCAAGATTGAACTTGGAAATAGAAATGTGGAGTGTGGACCATCTATTAAAATGAATAAGGAATTCTTTTGCCTGCCCATAGGCTCAACTTCTCTACAATATCTACTCCTCCCCCAAACACCTGATAACAAATAATGGAAAGAGGGCTAGGGGTAATCTTGCTTGATTACAGTGAGTCAGTGACTTACTTCATGTTGGAATCTGTAAAGTCAGAGGCAGTACACTTTCTAAGCATGCAATATGATAATTATCAGTTTTTTTACCAAAGAAAAGTTTGGTTGTCCTGCCTGCTTTATGAATTGAACTATGTGATTCTGTTGGGCCTATTAACTTCAGGGCTTCTTGAAGGAAAATAAAGGCCGGACCTGGTGGCTATTAATAACTTTATTTGGCAGTTTTTTTGTAACTTCTTAACAGTATAAAAGCTTTTCTTGGGTATATGTTGTTTATCTGTCATTTTGATGCTATCTTAAACTATGGCTCAAATCTCAATGATGTTTTATTAGGATGCATCGCAAAAATGGACAATTTGTCTCATTGAAAGATCGCTATAAACTCGCTGCAGCAAATTGGGATCCTAAAAATGGTACACCACCTCCAGAATGTGTGTAAGTTTGAAATAACTTCTTGAAATCCCCCCTTGTTTTTTTCCCGGGGTGGGGGATGGAGGGTTGGGTGGGCATCGGACAAAGTGTTAGTTAATGGAAGCTGATTTTCATATTTTGTTTTGTACTTCTTATTAGTAACTCTTATGTGGCATGCTTTTTAAAACAGCCCACGCAGTTGTCAGCACTGTGGAACAAGTGAGAAGTCTACACCAGCTATGCGCCGAGGTCCATCTGGTCCGAGGACTCTTTGCAATGCTTGTGGGCTAATGTGGGCGAACAAGGTGGATTTTGTTGTTGTATCAATCTATTTATCACCTGATGTCACAAACTTGTGATATATTGATATTATAATCAGGGAAGTTAAGAGCTTGAGACAATTGCATTTATTTTCAGGGAACGCTGAGAGATCTTTCCAAGGCTGGGAGGATCATACCATTTCCAGGTGACCCGGTATGTGGTTTGCAGCTTCTGCATTTTATTTAGTGTTTATTTTTCTTTAAATTTGTGGAGCAACGTGGATTAACAGTGATTTCGTGTGCTTTGCTTGTTAGATATTTGAAAGACTAGGATGTGTAATCTTAGTGTTGAGTTGTATTATCATCAATGGGTTTGATTGCCACATGAATATCACTGAGATATGTAGCTGTTGAGAATGGATTTAGATTTCAATTGAATTTCATGATGTTGCATTTGCAGGACACTCTAAGTGATGTAAAGCCTCTAGCCATGGAGCCTGACAATTCCTATGCTAATCAAGAAATGCAGGTAAAATGTGTCTCCATTTCATATCGAATGTTAGGGATTTGGCCAAGCGTATAGACTATAGATAAAAGGCCTATTCTATGTAGTATTAGCTGTATGTATTGCCTATTCTATGTAGTATTTAGTAGTTTGGTAAATCTGTGAACATGTAAAACAGTAGAATATTCTGTGGGGGTGGGGTGGGGGTAGAGTTTCTGCATATAAGAGGTTTAAAAAGTCCTATATCATGAAAGACTCGTAAAAGTTATAATCTAATTGCAGAGAAGCCCAGAGGAGGCGAAGCCTTTAGCTTCTGAGTCAGGGAAAACCTCGACTAGGGAAAATGAGCAGGTACAAATTCTAATATCAAAATCTGGATTTTTCGGGTTTGATACTAGCTTGTACATAGGGTATTCTCGTGCATGTCTTGATTATATAAAAATATGTTGATGCAAGGTCTAACTATTGAAGCGACTGTAGCTTGCTAGCAAAGCTATTAGCATTGCACAGCAAGGGTTGCACATTTGAACTTCGTTTCCCTTAATATTGTTCCTCCTATCTTGATTTTTGACATTGAACACTCGTTTTCTTTCAATGTTCCTCTATTTTAATTTTTTTTATTTTTTATTTTCCCAACTATTCCCTGCCTATTGTAATGTTTGTTTACAGTTTGTATGCTCATTTCTTCTTTACGTGTATTTTTACAAAAAAAAGAGTTCCTTTTTCATTAATATTGTTTTCCTTTCATGTTGCTTGTATATCTAGTATGGGGTTCTAGTTTGACTCCCTTCACCTGCTTTTCTTTGATATTATTTTAATGTGTTCACATAAAGTAATGAGAAAAAGATAGCAAATCGGTTTCACCATAAACAGGTCTTGATACAGAGCTGATATTCACCATAAACTATACCAATATACTACCTCTGCTTTTTTTTTTATTTGCTACATTGTTGTGCACGGTTTTCAAGGCATTATTTAACTCTTAATATCTCTTATTTCGTTTGAGTAAAAATTATAAAAATTTGATATTATGAATCTACATGCCGAGTCGAATCTAACAAGACCACACATGACTATATTTTTACTTATAAAATAATCAAAATATTCGGTCAAAGTTAGTGGTTTCATTCCCAAACAACAATGTAGCAAATAAAAAAAAGCGGAGGGAGTATATATGAGAGACATTCTTTTGCTGGATTTTGATAGAGTTATTTGAATGTGTAATTTCAATAATATCAACTTTTCCATTAATTTAACGAAAACGTTATCAAAGATATAAATGGTTCAAATTTGAATTTGAAAGAGCAAACCAAGAAGAATAAAAAAGGAACAAAGAGAGTACAATAATACTCTTTGATATTGTGAATTAAATTTTGAGAAAAGAAGCATGAAACCTTAAAAACGAATATGACAAGTGGTTTGAAGGAGTTACACAAACTCGTTACTTGAGATTTGAATTATTATTTTTTATTACGTACAGGATCTTTGGGTGTGGTAGCATCATGATTATATAATACTCCCCACATAACCGCCAATTTTTTCTTCTTCTTCTTCTTCTTCTTGATGAGAATGTCATTCTTTTCGAACCCACCAAATATTTCAACAAAACGCTTTTCGAACCCGTAATTTTTTTCTTCTTTTTGAACCTACCAAATATTAAAACGTGAACGCCAGTCTTTTGAAACCTATGATGTCTATGTTGCTCCCCAAAATCACTCTAATTAATACTTGAGGTCTACGAGATTTCCAGTATAATTTTTTTTTTTTTTTATATGAACCAATTTTACCGAACACTTTTTCGATTAAATAAACAAGAAAAACTGGAACACATACCGCACACCAACAAGGCATGAAATACTCAACAAAAAGCAATAAGCCATGTAGCAAGACTTAGCCAGCAAATAGAACTTGACAAACAAACTGCCACCATTGAAAGTTGAAACCGTTAGAAGCATACAAAGTCAACGCCAATCCCAAAAGTAAAGCGTAAAAAATTGAAGTCACAAATCCCAATGAAATGGGATGATAATCTCACGCAATAGAAACAGCTAATAAGCCGTGTTTTCCACAAGTCCAGAAGAAAAAAAAAATTCTACTTTTTGAGGGGTTCACAAATCCGGCCGGTGGAATTTATTGCCGAAACCCACCGGTAAGGAACAATGGAACATAATACGGAAACGTAAAAGATTAATCCATGTTTTTGAACTGCTCCGATACCATGTTAAGTTTTTGAGAGAAAGAAAATAATAAGAGCTTATATTATATTGATGCGTGTTCACAAAGATAATAATATATCCTAAAGATATTATCATATCTTTATTATCTGTAGTATTCCTAATAATTATGTACAGGATCCGCCATTCGGTGTAGTAGCATCATGATTATAATACTCCCCACATATGCTTCTTCATGAGCTTCAATGCACACCTTGGACCTTTGTTACATATTACAAAGATTATCAAAGGCTTATTTTTCTGAATATAATGGATTGAGATGAATGTAACAATATCCCACTTGGTATTTTTTTTTATATTACTATATATAGTACAATAATCTGGTAAAAAATTTGAGCATTGTTGAAATATAGAAAGTGGAACAATTATGAATACGAAGCAAGTTTATTGAACTTTGCTGGACATTGTGTTTTCAAGGACTAACATCTTTTTGTTTCTGCACAGGATTTGCTGGAGAATGATGATGCTATTACAAATGATTCTGCAGGCTCCTTACAGATTGCATCAGTGAATGTCACTGAGCAGGTAGTTCTGTATTCATTTAACGATAGATAACCTGCTACAGCATTTCTCGTGTTGGACTGTGTTAGAAGCTGCATTGAGTATAATACTTCTACGTTGGAATATTTGATACCAAACATGCTTTACCTTTCAACAATTCTATCTATTGATCAACTTGCAGAGTCCCAACTTTACGAGTATTTTCTCAAAGTAGTCCAGTTATTCAGTATGGCTTGTAACTTGTAAAATATAGTAAACAAATTAGGAATATCACTTCTCTCTCTTTTCTTTGACCTTTTGACCATCACCATGTCCATTTTCTAACATGTTATAAGAATATAAGTCATATGGGCAGTGGCGGACCGCGGATGTATGTACACGGAAGTGGGGTCACTTGACCCCACTTGGGGGAAAATAATATGAGAAAAAATCTAATTTTTATTGTATAATGTAGATAAAAGTGTTAATTATTGGTAAAAGAGACCCCACTCAAACACTTAATAAAAGAACTATGTTCTACATTAACATTATTGTTTCGGGTACTTATGATTAGTGACCCCATTGCATATAATTTCTAGATCCGCCACTGCATATGGGTCTGCTTTAGGAAGACACTCATAAAGTTGGGAGTTTGGGACTATTTGGAGTTAATTAATAGTTAGAACTGTTGGTGTCACTTAATCTTTAGGATAGAAAGGGAATTACTGAGGAGGTTCATCAGACAATGCTTTTCTCTAGTATCATTGTTAATTTTTTTCCCTTTAAATTTCCGTTTCCTAATCCCCTAAGACAGACTTAAGCATAGAGAATCTGGATATATGAAGAGATGTGGCCAATTAGGCGTTCTCCTCCTAATTTTATTAATGTAGTACTTAATGTAGAAGATGTTTTGCACTTGAATTGTCAGCTTTGCTCACTGTGGTATCCGTCTTTTGGTTCTCTTCTTTAGTTGACTTAGAATGTCAGATTCATTACTTTTTTGGATCCTCTTCTTTAGTTGACTGTTAACAGTTATTGACTTATCGTCACCATTCAGGTGATACATCTAGTACTCGTCAGAAAAAAAAGGTGATACATCTAGTAGGTATATACCTATAAATTTTGCTGCTAAGAGTGTCAAATTTGGACTCTTCAAAGAACTTCCTATATCTTAGTCCTTGAGATTAGACTTCCTTACCCCTTGTGGAGCAGCCAATGATACTCAAGTAGTGCCTTTTATTTTTCTAGTGCAAGGTAGCCATAGTATCGATTTTGATTACGGAGAGCCTTGGCTGTTAACTTTCCGTAAAAATATTGTCAATAAATATAAAAAATAATATATAATTACATTTTGGGGTTACTAGAGACCATTTGAAATCATTTCCATGCCTTAGAACGGGAATATGGTAGCCTTAAGAGCTATTTAGAATAAAAGTGGAAAGATGTAATAAAAGTTGTAAAAAGTATTTTTAAGGTAATGTTGAGAGTCCAACCACACAAGAATTATTCAAGGGCATCCTAAAGCACTCGGGAAGGTCTTCAACGAAAAGATGGTCAGCCTGGAAAATTCAAAAAAGTGTCTTGAAAATAGCCAAATTTTAAGGTTATGATACATGTTTTTAGACATATTTGGGGCCCACGCAACAAAACCCAAAGGGTACATCATGTGGTCATTGGAGACCGTTTGAATCATTTTAATGCCCTAAATGGGCATATGGTGGCCTCATGGGCTATTTTGTGGTTGAATTGGAAAGATGGAATTTTTTTGTAGAATGCATTTTAAGACATTGTAGTGGGTCCAAACCACTCTAGAATCATCTCAAGGAATCTCAAGTATTTTGAAAAGGCCCAAGAAGAGCAAAGAATACACTCTTTGAGGCATGCCCGGGGTACAGACAACATAACACATGGGATGCATTCTTGGTTAATGGGAAAGCATTTGAAATCATTTTGTATGGTCGCTTTTGGAGCTATATTAGGGTCGAAGATCTTAGACTCAAAACAAGCCGTAAAAGACATTTTAAAGCGATTTAGAGAGTCCCACCTACCCGGGGATCATCTTAAGGCATCTTGAGACCCTTGGGAAAGGCCTGAACATAGAACATCGTTGGTCTTCAAGAAACCAAATTTGAAGGCTATAAGTACACATTTTAGGCCCTCTATGGGTTTTAGATAATAGTCCTCATGAGATTCATCTAAGGTCACAACAACTGATGTGAAAGTTAGCTAGGCTTATTGGGTGGTGTTGAGAGGCTTGTGGAGGTAATAAAGAAGAGGAAGAACAAAAGCAAGAGGTTGGGGAAGATATGATGGAGCTCTTAATGGTATTTTTAAGTTAATGTAGATGTTCTCACCACTTAAAAATCATCTAAAGGTATCCGAAACCTCTAGGGAGCTCTTGAATGAAAATATCCCATGGTTTAGAGAAGTACTCTATTTACCTGTTTTGAAGGCAATACCCACTTTTTTGGACCTTTCATAGACCCGATAAGAATTCTTGAAGGAAAACATTGTAGGGTCATAGGTGACCATTTATGATCATATCATAGGGTTACAGGTGGTAAGTGGGAGCCTCTTGAGCTATTTCATGTGGGATAATAGCTATGTTTAGTGATATGCACGATGCGTTGTCGTGCTCTATGCTTGTGTCTCATACCTATTTTACATGTTTGTGAAACATTCTTAGGGCCCAAGCAACCCGGTTTGAGGGATATGGTCATAAAAGAGGACAAGGGTTGGTGTTGGAAATCCTTTGTTAATTCGGGTTGGATTTGGATTATAGCATTGTTCAATGATGGATACATAGTGCACTCCTAAGAATGCCAATCTATCAAAAGCAAAGGCCCTAATGAAAATTAAGACAAGGCCAATGTTAAAGAGGTCAAGCTATTAAGAGTCAAGCAACTGAGCAAGCAATGAAACCTAAACTACGAAGGCAAAGCTATTAAGCAGGGTATTTCAAGTTTGAAAGATATGCAACAAGTTGTAAATTGTATAAGGTTCTTATGTCCGAATAAAGTGAAGAATTTAACAAATTTGAAGGCTATAATACACATTTTCGGAACTTTCCTGTGACCGGAGAAGAAAACCTAGCAGGATGCATCTTAGGGTTGTATGAAACCATTTAAAAGTATATCCTTGGCCAAGGGAGAGCTTATAATGGTAAATTGAGGCCTTTGGAGATGTTTCAAGTTAGGCTATGGTGATGCTCAACGATTTATGGATAGTGTATGGATGTGCTCTATCTTTGTGCCTCATCACGGTCTATGGGAACTTTTATTGCCTTATCATGAGAAATTCTAAAATGAGAAGTGCTTCCAAATATCTGTTTCCCAATATTTTAGACATGATATTCCTTCTATTTCCCCCTGTTCAGCCAACCCTACCTACTCCTCCCCGGCTCCCCTTGCCCCTTATCTAGTTCCTTATTTTCTTAACTAACTCTAATAAGTACACAGTTTTAAGAGATAAATACATAATCTTTTGAATGACAAGCACATGTTTTTTTTAACAGAAAGAATGAGGGAACTGTAACGGTAATGCTCTTAAATTATGGTAATGTATATTAAGGGAGATTAACTGTCAAAGGTTGACTTTGGAAAGCTTAGAAAATGTAGGAACTACATTAAATGGGGAAGAAAGTCCGTGTAATCCCATTTGCAGCCAGTGCAGTTTAGAGTTGAAATCTGTTCAGCATATCTTTTTTTGAATATTCCATTGCTGCTTAGTACCTTGAAGATCGACAGATGTGTGTGGCAATATGACCCTGAGGTTAATCATGCCATAAAAGCTTGCAGGGGGGGAAATGATATAATCTAAAGTCGGTGGAATTTTCTTTTGGGTAGCTGTTTGTGGAATTTGGGACCAACACAATAGCAAGATTCTTAAAGGGTGATGCATTAGTAGCAAGAGGTAGTTTGTGATGTAATTTCTAGATAAGAGTTATAGACGATGCTATCTATCAGAAAGCTTCTGATTTAGTTCTGTGCATGAGGAGTTCCCTTCTTCACCCTTCCTAGAAGGTGGGAGTTGGTCAGTACTGATACAATCTATGTCTAATCAATTTTTGTAATAATTTCTTTAATTGCCAAAAAAAGAATGGAGAGGAAAGACCCGGGCATTAGGTTTCCAGTTTTCCATGCTTTGGGGACTTCTAGAGTGCAGACTCTACTTGAAGTTTCTTTTTGATGAAGTGATCGACTGATCTCTCTTTTATGGATATTTGGATCAAGCTTTGGAAGGCCCGCTTGAATAGAAGGAATGAGAGTATGAGACATTTGAGTCAGGTTGATTTTTCATTATGAATGTGCTTCAATTAAAGGATATGGGGCTATATAATCTCAAAGCACAACTTAAAACCAAACTCTGAGGTTCAGCTGCATCTTCCAAACATTACACTTAACATAGCAACTGAATGAGTTCAGTCTCAACCTCCAAGAGCAGCCTTTTCTGCTATAACCAAGAATGCTAATGTAGATGGACTGTAGGTGGATATGCATCACCAGCTTATCAGAGTTAGACAAGTGTATATGCCTACCAAAAGATTTCAGAATATAACAGATGAAAACTTTTCTAGTGTGCGGGGTCCCCCCCCCCCCCCACCCCACAAAAAAAAGAAAAAAGAAGAAACACACACAGAATTTCATATCATGTATGTTCTGTAGCCGTAGGGGTTTCTTTTATTGTAGTCAGGAAGTGTGATATAACTGGTTGCCCACGACAAAGGGTTCCTTGTGGCTGTATTTATGAGAGGTGAATTCTGGATATCCTTATTTTCAAGCAAATACGCTTCATGGAATTTGTGTTTCTACAATCTGGTGCTTTCGTTTTTTGTTCCTTAGCATTTTTCATGGATGTGAATAGCCTAATGAACTTGCTTCTATTTTGTAGGAGGCTCTAGAGGAAGTTACCAACGATTCAGGAACAGAATTTGAGATTCCTTCAGGCTTTGATGATTCAATGGGAGCTTTCTACTGACTTAACCTAATATGGGAAGGCTGCAACACATTTTTCATTCACGTTGTGGTAACAAGCGCTGCAAAAGTAGTCAGTACATGTATATTATTAGTAATTATACCTCAACAGCTTACAGGACCAGGAAGCAAATTTTCCAGGTTGAATTTTGCCAAGGATTCAAGATCGAGCCAGTTGCTTACCTTGTGAATTTGTTGTTTGTAAAGAGGAGACTACATCCCCTTAATACAAACATTAGATTTGTATGTAAAAAGTTAGAAAGAGAAATGCGTAAGTACGAGGTGTAACCTGTAAGTTACCGAGCTTTTTTGTACAAGTTTTTCAGCTCAAGTCTTTTTGTAGCCTTGAAGGAACATGTAATGTAATGCAAACTCTGTACTGTCTTGTGAAGTTTGTTTTCTGAAAATAGTGTTCGCAGGATGCTATTGAAGAGTTTTCTGAAAATAGTTTTCGCAGGATGCTATTGAAGAATGCCTTGTGTCTTCATCAAATCCTAGTTTCCACTTTTTCTGGATGTTGAATGGTACTAAATGGACTTCGGAAACTACAATAGGCTCGAAGAAGACCATGAAGGCGCGTGCTACAGTCTCAGCATGCACAGAAGTTACCTATCGTTGTGAATCTTATGGATTGATATGCTTCCGGAATGGTACAGATGGTGTAAATTTGAGGTTTGGCAAGATCCCTTTGAAGAAATTTTTTCCACCTGAACAGTAGAAAAAGTTAATTGGATGCCACCTTCCTTTTATGTGATTCAACAGAAACTAGAGCTGACAAATCAATCGTATGGTATTGAATTTGAGTAATAAAAGGATCAACTCTAACCCTGCCTTTTTTACTAAAGATTAAATTCTCAACAAAATAATAATAAAAAAAAAATCACGTTTCTCAGGTTCGATTTGTTGTACCATTTTATCAATTTGTAATTAACTATCCCGTATTTCTTCACCATTGAAATTTCAAAGAAATTAGCTAACCCGGGTTTCCCACTACAATAAGCAAAAGATGCATTTAGGCCATTTGACATCATTTTCCACTTGCTATGCAGTGTAGATGTAAATACGATGATCAAACGCGATCTTGCTATTCCCACTCTCTGCAAGGTAAAATTTAATGGAAAAATTGATGGCAATAATCCCACCTTTGGGCGGTCTTCTTAAAACAGTCCCACTTTTGAGTTAACTCAATAAAATCCCACCTTTTTTACTTATCTTCTTAAAATGGTCTCCATTAACCAGTTACCTGTTGGTAACCTACTAAACATTAATAGGTTTAAATTTTTTCAACTAACTTGAATTAATGATGTCGTAAAAAAAAAAAACGCGGGCCCTTCTCCTCATTGTCTTCTCCTCTCTCCATCTGTTCATCTCAACTGTTCATCTTCTCCTCTCTCCATCTCTGTGGAAGCAAGAATCAGACGAATCTTGCACATTGTGAAAGGGAAAATCAGGTAAATTTTCTTTTTTTTTATTTGCGTAACTTCATTTTGAGTGAATTGTGGACAAAAAATTTCTGATTGTTTAGTTTCGAAGGTAATGTAGAAATAATTGCGATTTTTGAATTATGCACGACATTAAAAATCTTTTTGTTACGTTTTTTAAATTAATGGGTAATCTACAAGTTGCGATTTTGCCAGAATTATTTTGGGGGTATAATTTTGTTAGAATGTGGCTGTACAGTACTTTGAATGTGGAATACTTGCTTGGTTTTGTGCATAAACTTTAAATTGATTGTGGTGCTGGCTTTTCCATTTGTATGTTGTTGTTTGGAGTAGGTTGATAGGTTGTGTTCAATGGAGACAGCCACATTACGGTTTTGGCATGGTGGGCTCTTTAAAACACTGAAAAATGGGTTAGTGTATTTAGGGGGGGAGGGCAGAACATTTGAGGTAGATCCAGATGAACTTTGTTGGTGGTGGATTGAGGAATTAGCCAAGAAGTGTGGGAGTTATAGGAAAATTTGTGAGGTGTACTATTTACTTCCTGGGAAAACTTTGGAGGAAGGGTTGAAAAGAGTCTATGATGATAATGAGGTCAGGGAGATGATAGGGGTGTTGGTTAAAAATGGATTTCTTGACATGTACGTGGTTCATGGGATTGATGAGCCTGATGTGGTGCCTGAAGCAATTGAGTACAACAAACCAATTCTTGAAGTGAGTGTTAATGATGAGGGTAGTTCACAAAGGATGGCAAAGAAGTTAACTCCAAAGAGAGCACCTAAGAAAGTCTGGAGGGGGCAAGAAAAGGTTAGAGGAAGAAGTAATATTAATAGAAAAACCCCAAGATTTTCCCGAGCATGGGGGAAAAGATTCTGCCAGGTCAACGGATGTGGGCCCCCCAAAAGATGACTTCAATTCATCACCTACCCTAGAAGAACCTCCCTTTACCAACACGATAACATACCTAACAACCCAACATCCCTTTTACGAACAACATTCACGAGGTTCCACCACAAACCAAAACTCACACTCAACCACTTTCATCAAGAACCCAAACCAACAACATCGAACCACCTCCATCTCCTCCACAGATTAACAACAGTGAACCTCCTCCATCTCTTTCACACGAGACCACCAACACTGATCCACCTCCATCTCCTTCACAGACCAACAACACCGAACCACCCGCACAAAACATCAACGAGATCCGGGGCTAGGTGTAAACATGTGCTCGAAGGTTATGAATGGGAAGATCCTAGACCAGAAAGTCCACTTGGGATGGAAAGAATTGATTGGTGGGGATGACAGTGAAGAAAAAGGTAGTGATTCAGATTATGAAGAAGAACCTCACAGTGATTATGAGGGTGGGTTTGTTGGAGATATTGAATCTGAGAATGTTGGTGAAGCTGATGGTGAATATGAGGATGGAGAGCGAGTTAGATAATGAGGTTGACTTTGATGAGCAAGAGGACATATTTGTAGGTGAGTTTGTGGGGTTTGAAGGAGACATTGAAGACGGTGATGATGAGTGTAGAGCGACTTACAATAGGGTAAGGGAGAGTAATGACAAGTTATTGAAACTTGCACAAGAACTTCAAAAGGATGCAGGAAGGCGGACTAGGGGTTCAACGAGAGAGAGGGAGGTGTCTCTACTGCACAAGGTGAGGACCAAGAAAGAGATGTGGTGTCCGAATATGAAGATTCGAGAGAATGACTTAGACACTCCACCCGAAAGTGGTGAGGAGGATACACCAGCTATTAGGAAAGCTAGGAGAGGGGTTTTGGTAAGCCAAAACACAGATTTTTCCTTGTTTAAGTGGAAGGTTGGTCAAAGATTTGCCACTAGAGTTGATTTCAAGAAGGCTGTTACTAAGTATGCTATTATGCAGGGTAGAAATTTGAGATTGGATATTAGTAATAAAAACAGGGGTCAAAGAGTGGGGGTGTGTTGTATCAAGGGGTGTCCCTTTAAACTCTATGCTTCCCCGGGACACTAGGAGGGCTACTTTTGTGTTGAAGTCGGTGGTCGAGCAAAGCATTTGTGCACTAGAAACATGGAGAGGAATAAACAACTTAAATCAACATGGTTGGTCGAGCAATTTTTGGAGGTATTCAAAGCCGGACCCCACCGCCGGCTAAGGAGATTGTGGAGACTGTTAGGAGGGCCTATAGGGTCATTGTGAAGAAGGACTTTGCATACAAGGTGAAGTATTATGCACACAGGTTGCTTCATGGATCAATGAAGGACCACTTACCAAAAAGTGGGCGAGATACATTGAGGCATTGAAGGCTTCATGTCCCGATGTTGTTGTGGAGTTGGTGGACTGATCCAAGTCACCAAGTCTTCCCTCCCGTTTTCCGAGAGACTTTTTGTTTGCTTTGAGGGAGTTCGAAGGGTTGGAAGGAAGGTTGTAGGAAGATAGTGTATGTAGATTCATGCTTCCTTAAGACATTCCTAGGTGGGCAGCTTCTCTCTCGGCGGTGGGGAGAGATAGCAATGATCAAATGTACCCCATTGCACTGGGTGGTGGTAGAAGGAGAGAATAACAGTTCATGGGAGTGGTTCTTCAAGCTTTTGCAGTCATGTTTGACACTTGGAGATGGATCAAACTACTCGGTAGTCTCGAGATGAACATCGGGTAATCTTATTTGCATAATTACCACATTTAGTCGGTTAAATTTTTTTTTTAACATGTTTTGATTTAGGTGTATGTATCTGATGTTAATTGTAGGCTATTTTGAATGCTTTGTTGCTAATATACTGCCACAAGCTGAACACGAGCCTTTGTGCAAGGCACATTTATGCTCATTGGAATAAAAATTACAAAGGGGATGAATTTAAGAAATTATTTTGGAACATAGCATTCTCTTATAATATGGCGGATTTCAATGAGAACTTAGCTGAATTAGAGAAAGTTAATGAGGCAGCAGCAGTAGCATTTAGGAGTTACAACCCTAAGGTGTTTTGTAGGGCCTTCATGAAACCTAATGCAAAGTCTGATTCAATCACAAATAACATAGCTGAGACCTTTAATGGTTACATCATAAATGCTAGAACAAAACACTTAATTCATATGCTTGAAGATATTAGAGCCCAATTAATGCAAAGGCTGGTTCAAAAGAGGGTTGAAATGGAGAAATGCACTACTTGTCTCGTGTCCTAGGATACAAAAAAAAATAGAAAAAGAGAAGGAAAAGGCTGCAAGTTGTGATGTACTTCCTTCATCCACAACCTTGTTCCGGATCAATCACAACTTGGATAGCTTGAGTGTTGATTTGGAGAATAAGTCATGCACTTGTAGAAAATGGAACATGACCGGAATACCCCGCTGCCATGCCATATCTGCCATATTCTTCAGTCACATGCATGCTGAGGACTTTGTGGATGCTTGCTATAAAAAGGAAACATGGGCAAAGGCATATGCGGGTTCAATTCCACCTCTAGAAGGTGAGAGACATTGGCCCGGGGTTGAAGTTCACTTAGACCCACCTCCTATCAAAATTGGCCCCGGTAGGCCAAGAAAGAATAGGATCAAAGCCCCTCATGAGGATCCTAAAAAACCAGGGACTTTGTCAAGACATGGTATAGAGATGACCTGCGGTACTTGTGGGAGAAAGGGGCACAATAAGAGAAGGTGCCCTAACGGAGCGAGATGGACGATCAAGTACGGCTCAACCCCTCCCCCAAAAAAAACATAAGGGAAGACCTAGAGCAGATGGACAGTCAAGTACCCCCAATGAAGCTGCACATCACACCTCCACAGCTGAACCAACCAGATTGGGTAGAGGAGGGAGGGTGATTAGAGGAGGAAGGGGTTCAAGAGGTGGCACAAGAGGAGGGGCCAGCACTTCAGGTGGCACAAGAGGAGGAGGCAAGACTTCGGGTGGCGAGAGGTGGCACAAGAGGAGGGGCCGGCACTTCGGGTGGCGAGGTGGCACAAGAGGAGGGGCCAAGCACTTCAGGTGGCGAGGTGGTGGCACAAGAGGAGGGGCCAACACTTCAGGTGGCAGAGGAAGAGGAGGGACTAGTACATCCAGGGGCAGAAGTGCCACAAGAGGAAGAGGTGGTGGCAAATCTTCAAGTGCAAGGGTAAGATTATATTGTGTTCTGTTGTGTTCTGTTTTCCTCATTTGATGCAATTACTTACATTGTCAATGTCTTCATATCTCACAGGCACCTCATGGCATTGGGGTTATGTTCAATGATAATGGAACTCCAATGACAAATGTAAGTTCATTTCTGACATGCCTAGTTTTAAGTTGCTTTGGTTTTATAACTCATAGTGTGAAGTTGTTCCTATTTCAGGTGCCTGGCACATCAGGAGGGCCAAGAGTACTCAGCCAAAGCTCATTCATTGACACTAGTCACCAACAAGCAAGTCAAGCTTCAACCTCAACCTTCAATCCAACGCTTTAGTTCCTAAGTTATCAATGTTGCTACAGCTATTTTTTAGGACTAGTAATATCAGTTTAATTTTGTAAGACAATATTTGGATCAACATTGCTATTATGGCATGTAATGCAAACATATGTGACTTGCTTCAAATTTTAAGTTATGACAGTTGCAATCAGATTTGGGCAAAAACTCATATTATTACCAACCATGCAAAATAACAAGTTCTCATGAAAATACACCTTAGAGGATATGTAAACAATGAGCCATATCCCACATACTAATAACTACCCTACACCTTAGTACTAGTTACTTTAATATGTAAACAATGATGCCTAGTAAAATCCAAGATACAACCATTGCCATTGAAATACTCTTATCATTCCCACCTAATCTAGCCATCCCAACATTCATCTTCAACTGCTGTAACTCGACTTCCATGACCTCTTTTTGTAGCTTCAGTTTCTTCAACTTCTCCCCCAATATTTCCTTCTCATATTCTAGTTCAGTAATGATTGTGTCCTTTTCAAGAAGCTTGAAATGCAAATCTTCAATCTCACTGTAGTGATTTTTAGTATTCATGAATTTGGATTCCCACATGAAAAACCGACAATCATCCTCCTACATTTAGATGAAATTAACCAATAAAATTAGAGCACCAAATTTACCCAAATGAAAAAATTGAAGGAACCCTAAAATTACAACACCAAATTTAACCAAGACAAATAAATTTAAACTCACTGGCCAAAAAGAGCAACAAAGGAATTTCCTCCCAGCATTACAACCTTTCTTGCACGTTCTAACAACAGCCTCAACTTCATGGCGACATTTCATCTTCATCTTTGGGTTGGGAATTCCTGAACTTCTTCCTGAATTGTTTGAAGATGAACCTGAAATTGCATCACCAGCCATAACGAATTTTTTCGAGAAAATTTTAGGGCAGAGCAGTGGGGAGAAGAATGAGATTACGAAGAGTTGCAGAAAATTAGGGAGAAGAAGGAGATTTCAGTTCCCATTATAACGGCCTAACTTGCTATACTAGGTCACCAACAGGTCACGGTCCATTTTAAGAAGATAAGTAAAAAAGGTGGGATTTTATTGAGTTAACTCAAAAGTGGGACTGTTTTAAGAAGACCGCCCAAAGGTGGGATTATTGCCATCAATTTTTCCAAAATTTAATAGGCATGAAATAATAAGAGTTATGATAACATTTTGTTTGACCAAAATACCCTACATCAATTTTCCCTTCGATTTGTTCACTCACCCTCCGACATCAATCCTTTTCCTTTTGAATCATAGACAACAATAATATACGGGACCATACTGCCAAAGTCTGTAGAGCTTCCTGAGCTCTCGAACGTAGAGAATTGTGAGCCGTCATGGAAATCAGCCTGAAGTATCGTTTTCCAATTTGGACCTTATGCTTAAGGTTCCAAGTAACTCTGTCTCAAGAACTCGTAACTACTGGGTAACTTAAGCACTGGTCAGCAAAAAGGGTGTCACAACCAACTACTAACACACACTTGGTAGCACAAGCAGTGGTCCTCAAAACAGATGCTTACAGTTCATCAAGTCCAAAACAACATGATTTACATCTAGGTTCTAGCAGCCTTGCAGAGACAATAGACGTGAAGCACAAGCATAAAAACAATAGATACGTAAAAATGTAACTGTTCGAACACAAGATAATATGTTCAATTAAGGGACTTCAGAATATACATTCCCATCACATAAGTCACCTTCCCATCAACTTCTTCCGATGGGAAGCAACGCAAAATTATTTGTGTACGGCAAAACTGAACAGAGATGATACATCTCCCTACAATACCTATAAGGCTTTCATATGCACTATAACTAGGAGAAGTATATAATATGGAAAGATACAAGCATAAAGAACCAGTTTGACTGATAGATTGGCCAAGAGTAGAAAATTAAGAGGACTGATACGAAAAAAAATATGTTACAAAATCTGCAGTATTCTTTTTATCACCTCCCAACTCTTTTGCAACTGAAAATATCACTGACTGCAAACAGGATATGCAGGAGGCAACTTCGGGTAGGAATGAATCTTGACAAACAGTCAAAGGCTTCTTACGGATTTTGCTTTCACCAGAGAATAGAGATTCAAAAATACCAGGCGGACCAATCAAAATGAATGAAATTTCATGACTGAGCAGACCAATCGACTGTATAATCATATATGAATAGTTGGATAAAGACCAGGTAGCGAGCCACGACCATTTCCATTAGAATCTGCATTACCATAAAATGGTGATTGAAGTTCACCTGAATGGGATGACTTCCTAGACTTGTGGTTTTTCGGGGAGGCCGAATAGGAATCACTTGAATGACTGCTTGTTGAGTACCCGGGTGATAGGAGCCCGTTAATCTTAGGCAAACCAGTAGCATCAGTCCCCAAACTGTATCCCTTCTCAACTGTATCCGCCTCTAGTGGCAATTCATCAAGTACCTGTCAAAAAGGGAAAAGAATATAAATAGGAAAATGTTCATTATTGTCTACAGAAACTCATTTTCAAGATACTGACAGCTGATGTAATTCTTAGGGCATGAAGCAGATAATAAAGACAGACAATGAAAAATTTGCCACAAGTATGCAGGGACAAAAGAACACAAGGCAGACAGGTACAAACAAAAGAGACATAATTTTATTTCAGCACGCCATGACCGAACAAGAAATCGATCACAAAATCTGATAAGGAGCAAATCCTCAAGTGCAGTAGAACGATTATATGTGCAACGCTGAAATGGTCCTTATAACCTAGAAGTTTCACAAAGAAACCAACCCGGAAAGCTTGGTTGAGAATGCGTAGTTTATCTCGAGTTTGCTTCCTTTTCGTTGCCACTTCATCAGGTTCTTGCAACATCTCCTCAAATAGATTTTCCCTGTATAGTTCATTGGCAATCAGTGCCATCAGATTTGGCTTTTAACTAAAACTAAGCAATAAAACCTAGAAAATTCTCAGTTATACCTGTAGAGCTTCTTGATAAATACATTGTGCAGCTCTCGTTTTGTATGGTTTACCTGCACAAGGTTCAATTAACAAGACCACATCAACTACATGGAACAACGCATAGTAGCTTGTATGACGAAAGCACCATTTCAACAGCAACGACACCTACCAATTCTTGTTTGGATGCTAAAATTATAAGCAAAACACAGTACAACAAAAAATTCATAGACCAGAATCTCAGAATTCAAGTTCAGATTTCATGTTGTTAACTTATCAGGCAGGGTTAAAATTTAGACCATGGCATGCTACGACTATCACGATCCATGCTAAGTTTTCCTTATGCATAAGATTAATCATAAAGATGGCAAGCAGACGCTTCACTCGACTAAGAGTTGTAACGTTTAGGGAACTTGACAAGTATAACGGGCAAGATAATTACAATTCCTCATTGCGCAAGTTCATTACACAAAAGGTCTGATACTCTGATCAAGCAGTCACAAGTTTAAGCAAGAAAGCAAGACCACTGAGCTAAAGAGCTTAGTTGTTCTATTACATGCTTGTGAATTGCTCTTCAATCACCAATTACTTAAAGAGCGATGTTGCAATCCCAGGAGAAAAATAAAACCAACCTCAAACCACATAGAATTGCTAGATCAAACCAGATCATAGCTTGTAACTTCCGAAGTCAAGGAGATTGGAGTAGATCAAACTCAACACAAAGCAAGAAACCTGTAGTTCACAAGCTTCTCCACTAATAGCTTGAAGGTTGAAACTCAAATACACCAAAATGCAGGAAACCTCAAAACTAGGTATGAGGAAATCCTCTACAGCTATATTCACAAAGTTTGTGAAGCATGAGGCATAGACAGTCAAGAAATCAAGTATGGAGTAGACATAAGGCCAATACATATCTACAACCAAATAGAGAATACATACAAAACCAAATGAAAAATCAGTTCTAAGTGTTGGTAGTTAAAAAATCTCACCAGGAAGTGCATGATTGCCTTAGGCACAGAGTCTTCCACATTCTTTCTGACAATGTCATAGTATGACTTCAACAACAATTTGGTGACAGTAATTTCAATTGCCTCACTTTCTGTATGAGTCTCTGCTGGCCTAAGTATTGTTGGTGGCTTCAAAAGGCAAACATAAAGTTACTATTTCAGAGCAAAAAAAGTAATGCAAACAAGGGAGCATTATAGGTAGCAGCGTGCAAAAGACACTTACTTCCTTTAGAAGTATCATCGAAAAGGCATGGTCCAAGGTATGAGCAGGCTCAGAGAAAGACTTGTTGTGAGAAGTTTCTTTAGAAGAAGTGCGATTGTCACTAACACCAAAAATTGATGAAATCCCCCAACTTGAGTTATTTGCTGCTCCTGTCCAGACATTTTCTATATATCAGAACTACAAAGATCATAGAATATGCTGGACGCAAAGTATAGTCTTAATTCATATTGCTGAGGTTAAGGTCTCCATCAGAATGATCAGCATTTTCACCATCTTAATTCTTACCAGAATGAGCAGCTTTTTCACCATCTGCTGCAGATCGATTGCTCTGTCAATAAAGCAAGATTTGCAATAAAGTCATCAAACTTGTAAAACAGAGTGCTCATCGATCAACAATGATGTCTTAATTTCTTATTTCTACCAGATAAATTACCTTGTAAAATTATAGGAAACATAAAAATTGCAGCGCTAATCAAGTCCAAGTTTCTATACCTGTTCCGCAACAACTCCATTTGCATTTCTAGGAAGAATAGCTCGAGTTTTGTTGGTCCTTTCAGATGCAGGTGCTTTGTCTGAATCCCCACCATCCTAACACCCAAAATGCACCCAGATACATTGTGGGACTAGATACCAGCCGCATATAAACTAACTCACTGATTAAATTGTAATTGACAGGTACCTTTTGCTTTGTGATAGATACAGAAGTTCTTGCAGACTTGACATGTTGAGAAGCAACCTCTACAGCTTTGGCTCCACCAAGAAAATTAGGGTGTGAAGTGTTTATGTAATCCATCTATGAAATTGAAATAAAAATTCAGTATGCTAAACAAGGACCTTTTAAGGGACTTGATCTAGTCCACCAAGAGATCACATTTCAAACAACAAAGACCCGAAGTGGACAACAAGGCAACCAACATGTACTAATTCCATATCTAGCAGAAATGAGTAGCTTTACCTTCCATGCAAGAAATCATCAAAATACTCTTAATAATGACAACAATACAACAACAGTAACAAGGTAAAAGAGCAAGTCATGTTTTTAGCTAAAATATACTTCTCTGTTTACTTTTACCTCCAACATGGGGAGAGGCACATAAACTAAGGAGAGGAGAGATAGAGAAATAAAAAGAGGTACCTATGTGATTAAGAGAGAGATAGAGATAATTTTTTTTTTTAGGGAAGAGATAGAGATAACTTAATGCTAAAAGTAGTAGTTGCAAGTAATTTGAAATTGCCATAAAAGGAAGTGTAGCAAGTAAAAGTAAACAGAGAAAGTATTGTTTTTTTAAAAAAAAAATGTCACTACGTGTGTGGTGTATCTACTATGAGAAGATAACTTCAAGAAAATAAGGGCACGATTCTATTCTCAGCTACAGCCTACAAGTATCTGATAGGATGTATTAAAATATTACCCGCATCAATCACCATTCACCAAGTCAGTAACGCACATAAAATTAAACTAAAACTTATTCCCTCACAAATAAGTGCATAGAAAACTTGAATCTAGCTTCCAATTAAGGAATAACCCTATTCTAGTACAAGCAAGAAAAGGCAACACAAATGGGAGATCACTCAGCAGCACGCAAATAGAACTGCATACACGACACGATGATTTGACCTTGTGCCACAAGTATAATACTATCACTGACTAGTACCTCCATATCAATAAGATGACTAATCATTGATTCGGCAGGCTGGAGGCCCTCTCTCAAGAAGCTATTAGTAACTTCTTCCATTCGCTTTCTAAGTATAGGAAAGCGCTGCAGTTCACCAACTAGACATCGATGGCTCATCTACATGGGGGATTTATACATAAGAATCAGCACCTTTAAGAAAAAAAAATTATAAACCAATGACAAAGTAGAACTTCGCTACCTTAATCAGCTCATCATATATAAACTGTGCACATTGGATACTTGGAGATAATAGACGTTCAATTTGCTTTCTGATAAGAACTTCAAATGGTACCTAAATATACCACGGTTAAATTCAAAAGGTTTTAAAGGCCAAGAGGATATGAATAAAAAATATTTGGTGTGAAAGAGAGGGGATAACCACAGAAAAAATGTAGACCAAGTAACCGGGGATGCAACAGATCGCAGTTCACAATACACAATATATAGGATGAGTAGTCACTTAAGTGATATTATGACACATACATCAGGAACGAATAATGCAGACTTGGCACCAGTTGCATTCTGAATAGCTGTGCGGATATCCTCGTCACTTAAATCCTCACATGGATCAACCTCCTGCAATAAATAATCAAGCATTAAAGGTAATAGATAAATACTTTAGACAGTACTTAATATATGACTTGAAATTGCAACATGTTTAAAAAACATTCCGACCGGGAAAGGAGCAGCAAAGATACACAAACATAAACATTTGAAACACAGATCCAAAAGAGGGACAACAAACTCAGAAAGCAAACCTCTAAGCACTTTACAAATATCGATTGGAATATGTAATGAATTCTTGCACCACCAGATAATTCAGATGTTGACATCTCTTCATTCTTCCCTTCTATCATAGAAGAAAAAGCTGTCCAAACAAAATCTTACGAATAAAGCATTCACCCATAGACAAAAGAAGTAATTAAGGTATACATTGTACAAACACTGAATGAGCAAGATTGCAGATCTACCTTCGGAGTACTTAGATAGTATGTTTAAGATGACAGCACCCTGACCAGCCTAGCAACAAAGAAAAACAAAAGACCTAGTAAGATATTAAGCAACACTCAGTTTCACAAGCCATAGTTTCTCCAAAATAAAAAAAATAAAAAAAAAAGAAAGGAAAAGAAGAACAAACAGGAGATTGGTAGGTCTCTTTAGAGCCCATGTAGTTAAGTAGGTTACTGATGCACTACATTTATTATAAGTGCTACTTCGATGCAAACTTTTCAAATCATGCTAGATAACCATCAGCAAGAACCTTGACATATTTACCAAAAGAAAAAGTACAAGGTAATCCACGATACACATTGATCATACCTTAGATTCAATCGCTTCTCCATAGCTTGCATGCTCCTTAGCAACAGAAACAAGCTGCGCGCTGATATGCGCTTTTAGATTAGGAAGAACTGCTTTGATGTGTCGTACTAGGATCTTCAAAATAATGAAAGCACAACAACAATTAGAACTGGAAAAATATATAAGTGACACACACATACTACAGTAACAACGCATTGTTTCACCTGGTTTAATTTTTTAGCCAGCTGCGGAACGCCACATCGATCCGCAATATCACTGTACACCTGCAGAGCTCAAGTGAAACCCAAAAGGAGTAATCAATAATAAAGTCTATCTAAATCTAAAACCTACAACTCAATCGGAAAAAGAGAAGGAACACAAAGCTAGAGGATATATACTGGACGGCTAAGGAAGAACTTCTCCTCGGCCACAAGTGCGTCTTTTATGCTCCTGTTATTCAATATGTCCTGTTCTCAAAAAAAAAGCGTAGGGGTTAGAAAAATAATCAACTTAATAACAGAAATACTTTCGATATGGATTAAAGCGTGACATCTCCTGTTTACTGTACATCATTCTATTTGACTTTTTAAAATACATAGATTAAACCTAAGGAACAAATTAAAAACAGATATTCCTGTCAAATGTGAATGCAACTGACACATGAAAGATATTCCTTTTATCAATCTCCTGACAGTAGACAAGTTCACATTAATAACTAACATTATTAAAAATGTGGTCATGACTCATGAAGTTAGCAACAATAGTGACATCAACTGAAAGATTAGCAATACAATAACAATGATGAATTTGGATACATAAGTTGAGCTGGGTTGTTTCCCACATGTGGTTTATTAGTGGACTTTAAGCCCATTACAAATGCAATGACGGTGACTCACACTACTATAACACAACCTTAAGTAATGTAGATATATACTCATACAACGGTTGCTTTCATCATCACTTATGTGTTATAGATGTTAGTATTATGCCTCCCTATGCTACTGGCCTATAACTCCATTTATCGTTCTCAATCCTTTCTTTGTCTATCTTCAGTTTATTTGTATTGTTTTTTATATTACTGTGTAGTAATATGTACAACTCCTCGTCCTTTATTAATATTCACACTTTCCTTTTTGAGTAATCCTACAAAAAATTTACACTTACTATTTCAAATAAACCTTTCCTCTGTTCACACTCTCCATCACTCAACCCTTTCTCTCTTTACTCTTACTTTATGTTCTAGGTATCCATATCCAAATTTTCAATACAAATTTGACAACTATCCTCAACATTGTCAAAAACCAAATGTGAAAGTTTTTGAAGACTGGATATATATGCTGTCCTTTATTTTCACAATCAGCATAATTATTATTACTTATTTTATCATATTTTTATTAACATCATAGATGTTGTTGTTGCTGCTGCTACAACATAATTTTAACTACAACTTTTTCATTTTCCAAAAGAAAATGTATTCCTAAGCTTATGGGTACAGGTGTACAGCACAGCATCTTCAGGGTAAACTTATGTACATTTAAACCTCTCTAGAGAGAAGACCCAGTTCCACTCTGGAATACCGGATGTTATTGTTGCATCCAAGCTAAAAGTTTTCATGTAATATCCTCTCCAATCCAGGTGACACCCCCAAATACACCACAAATTTCTCACACACATTCTGCCTCCCTAGACCAGATCATGCTCTTTTCTTCATGTCAATCCTGATGCATTGTCTTGTTTTTTTGGACTTCCAATTAAGTCCTCAACGTATCATTTCATTGGCAAAACTTTCCATCACCAACCACTCACATGAGAAATAAAGGACAATACTTATTCAGCTCAAGAAACATTCAGCAGAATACAACAAAAAATTAAGATAAACCATGCAAAAAATTAAGTTATAGAAACTTATCCACTCAATGCATTAAATACTACTCGAAAAGTCTTTAGCCAAAAGTCCAAAAAACCCAATAATTCATCCTCCAATAGTCCAATTTAATTATAAAATCTAAAAGAAAATAAATTATCCAATATATCCAGATTCCAGAAAACAGGTGCCAAGAACACATTCAAACACAGCAAAGATGCAAAAAAAAGAAAAGAAAGAGGAATATAAAAATTTATAACATTACAAAATACAGAATAGAAGTATTTGTTTCCTGATATTCTTGCCTAGTTAGCTACACTTCGACATAGAATGACAAATATACCTCTTGACTACGATTCACAACACCCACATAGCCAAGACGTAGTGGTATAACTTTTCCCAGCAAAAAATTGCGAGCATCTGTTCCCCTGTCCATAATGTCGAGCTGAAACACCATTAAAGTGTCAAACATTTCAGCAGAAATCATAAGAAAATTTAATGTTAAATTAAAAAGGAAGCATGTAATGCACCTTTGTAATTACACCAATTGTTCGGTATCCTGCCCAATAATAAGACAAAACAAAAAGATAAATACGGTCACACGTCCACTAGTTATTCCATCATTAGTGAGCACTGCAGGAATTGTTCATAACTAACCATCAGGATCCGCAATTCCAGCCATCTGCAGGGCATCTGAATTTGCTAGATCAGAGTTTGCAGGGGTAACTGCTAATATTAAGCAGCTCGGAATTTTGATGTAGGACATTATCATGGTTCTTATTCGTCCTTCGATATCAGATGGCTGATCACCAACTGGAACTTTTGTTATACCCGGAAGGTCAACTAAAGTAATATCAAGAACATTAGGTGAAAATATTTTAAGACGGATCTGCTTGTCAGAAACACCTTTATTTTCTCCAGCCTCTTTATCAGTTTCTGCCTGAGATGAAAACAATAACAATAAATTGATAATTATCATCAGATAAATCTAATCCTACCCAGGTCACAGGTCCATCCTCAGAGGTAATGCATACATGGTGTCAGACAAGCTAGGAACACAGATACATGAGCTAGTGATTGATTAAGTACCTAACCCAGGAAATTTTTTTCATACTTAGATCAATATTAGAAGCTCGGAGCCAAACTCAGTGAAGCGCTTCACAGCAAGCAGCATCTCTCTTTGTTGATCATGTCAATAAGATCATGCTTGATTCGCAGACTTGAGCACAAGAATCTACCCAAATCCTTGGCGGATCATTGTGAATATGTGTCATTTCCCTACTTGAAACCCTAAAACTTTTTTCCCCTTCCGAATATTTGGTAGGGTCATAATGCAACGATAAATTCAGTTTAATTGATTTTCTTTGTAGGCGAAATTCAAGCTGTTTTCTCTTTTAAACTCTGTCTCTACTATTCTCACAATGAATTAAGTTTATACTAAGTTGTCTAAATGACTTGCAACGCTCCTTGTATTTTAACTTAGCATTAATTCTTGAAGATAAATTAGTACTCTTAACTTCTGTGCGGACATTAATCTTAGATGCGATCAAGACTAGCTATGTGCTTATAAGCTAGAAATGAAATAACCTTTAATTTCCAGCTTCGCTTAATCCAAAATGTGACATAATATTCGTTCAGTTAAAGTTCCCTTTTCCGCTGTCTACTATGACTATGAATCTAAGACCTGTCTATTGCTTGGTTATTTATCCAAATGCATCAAAAGCCTACCACATGTGACATGACCATGCATATCACTCCATTTAAACTTTAGTTATCATACGTGCTACTGTCACTAATAATCATACATAACACTCGGTCAAAACTCCTCGGCTTTCCTCGGCTCCAACACCAAACTCTTGACCATGTTGCATAGTAGCAGGCTAGCAGCATTGCCTACCATCATCAAAAGCCTCCAATCACCACGTCGAACAAGATATCTTCACATACCTCCCAACACTAGTGTAATCTTAGCCGTCTGCTAACATAAAAGCACCAAACGCCTACATATAACTTAGCCTCCGATATTCACTAGGTAAAACTAGCTCCTACAATCTAATTCCACCTGAATTCTTCCAATTAAACAATTTAAAAACAGAAAAAGTCATCCTCCTACTGCGAAACAATCCTCAGTTCACAAAAAAAGATAGTTACAAAATTCAGATGAAACAATTCTTTTTCCGCGTACTATCCATCACACAAATGCAGCATTTCAACTCGAATTCAAACCATTCAAGAAACTTCACATTTCAAAATCAAACATTCAAATTCCGAACATCTGAAACTACAAAACGCAATAAAAACAATTTAAAAACAAATAAAGTCATTCTCCTATTGCGAAACAATCCTCAGTTCACAAAAAAGATAGTTACCAAATTTAGATGAAACAATTTCTTTTCCGCGTACTATCCATCACACAAATGCAGCATTCAACTCGATTTCAAACAATTCAAGAAACTTCACATTTCATAATCAAACATTCAAATTCCAAACATCTAAAACTACAAAAACGCAATAAAAATTAAATTCAACTGAATTTCCCTCCGAATATCATTGAAATCAAAGAATCTCTTTCCAGGAAGATCAAGAAACTTCTCATTTTCAAAATCAAGCATTCAAATTCCGAACATCTAAAACTACAAAAAAACGCAATAAAAATTCAATTCACCTGAATTTCCCTTCGAATATCATTGAAATCAAAGAATCTCTTTCCAGGAAGATGCAAGAACTCTCCCCACTCCTCATCACTGTTCTTCGTCTGCAACAACTGAAGCACAAGCGGACGACGCGTACAGATATCGCAACCTCGCGGCAAGAAATCGCGTCCAACAAGCGCTTCAAGAACGCTCGATTTACCGCTACTTTGGCTTCCGACAACGGCGACTTGCGGCAAGTCGAAACCAGGAGTACTTCCTAATTGCGCTGTTATATCTTGTAGCTTGTTTACTATCGGGATGACTGAATGTCCGAGCGAAGCAGCTGCCGCCGCCATTGACGGTGAAGAAGATGGCTGAGAGATTGAATCGTCCGCCATTGATGACATCGGAGGAGAGAGAAAGTGAGAAAATCGATCGATTGATTGAATGAAACCCTAGGTCGAAAAAAAAGAGAGGTTTTGATGGAGTAGTAGAAGTGGAGAAGATTATAAGAAGGTTTATGTTTTTCAAAATTTACAGGAGGAAGGAGAGAGAAAGAGACTGGGAAGAAATGACGGAAGGTGTGATTTTCTTTTTCTTTTTTTGGGATTTGTGATTGCTTGAGCTGGGGAAAAGATGTGTCGTTTTGGTGTGATATTAGGTCGTTTTGGTGATGGAAAGTTAGTTTGGGAGGGAACAGGAGAAGCAAGCTGGTTGGGCAAAGTATGTGTGTTTCTTAGGTGTTACGAGCCCACTTTGGGTTGGATGGTCTTAAAATATTTCAACAAATTATCGTAAAACTAAAAAAAATTGGTGAGTTTTCGAGAGATCGAAAAGTATATTTTATTTTACATATTTGTTGAAACGTTTCTTTAAACGTTAATATCTCTAATTGCGTATACATAAATTACAAAAATTTAATATTTGGAACTTTTTTTTGAGGAGTAATATTTGGAACTTGACTATGTTTTTCTATATATAATGATGCGAGATAGCTTCACAAAGTTGGTTCATGAATAATGCCAAAAACGAAATGGTGCAATTGAAAAAAAAAACAGAGGAAGTGTTTGATGGAGTGGTAAAGAGATTAAAAAGAAGTACATATATACTTCATTATACTTTTAGTTTAAGATTGAGAATGAATAATTTTTTATTTATAATGCAATATAGATGACGGAGTAGTTTCATATAATTATAACTTTCAAACTTTTCTCGGGTGAGTCACGATGCATGCATGACAATATTTATATACATAACTATATAGGTAGAGTTATACTAATAAATTTGTTATATACTGGTTATTGATTATGTCTTGTTTACTTGGTACATTTGACAACATGTTGCAATGTTAGTACAGTGTACAAGAGGCCACACATAAGATGAGTTGTATAAAGTTATATTATGCTAGCTTAGTGTAGATTGGAAACTTTGGTGTAATAATAATGAGACAAATTCTTACTTATGAGCATCATATTGTTAGTTAAAGACTTAAAGGCATCATGCTTCCAAACAGGATAACTATAAGCATCAATAGGGTCATTGATAAGCATTAGTTGAAATCCAATGGTGTTACAATCAATGCATTGATGGGACAAATCTTTACAAGGATAAATCATGATGTCTTAATGAGAGTGTTGATAGTTTATGTGTCACACAATTGTTTTCTGAGTATTGATAGTCTTATATTGTCACACAATTGTAGCTACAACACCACCACCTTACAAGTTACAAGTATTAGTTGTATTATAAATATTTCAGCTTAATCTATACTAATATATTAAAAGGCGTTCCTAAGAATGTTTATGTGTCATGTGGCACTCTCCTCTAAGGCTCTAATGCAAATGCTCTATTTTCATGTCAAACCCCTCAACTAAAAAAATAATATTGTGTAGTTACAAGGTATTGAACACATGACCTTTTAAATGAAAAGTGAGAGCTTAACCATTGATCCAACATAACATCATTGTTTAGTTTTTCAAAATAAAATATAATAATATGTCTTGCAATTATATCTCATTAAAAGACTACACAAGTAGTTAGATACCTAACACATTAATTATAATGATAATAGACTATTGTAGACATAAACTCTTACTCCAATTTCTTGCATTCTTCAAATTATGACATCAATTTTTTTCTTCACAAGATAAAAATTTACGAAAAGAAACAACCCGGAGCATCGCCTGGGATACTCACTAGTTTTTATTAAAACTAGCGTTTAACTTAAGAAGCGTTGAATTAGTTTTGGAAAAATTATCTTCAAATAATATCACTGTTGCTTTTCTAATATAAATTCCTAATCACTACAAGCTACACTAAAACACTAAGGACCTGTTCTCCCCAGCTTATTTTCAGTTCAGTTTAGTTCAGTTCAGTTCTGTTCAGTTCAATTCAGTTCAGATCAATTCAGTTCAGTTCAATTCAGTTCCTAAATGATAATCATTACTATTAATTAGTTATAATTTAATTCAGTTCAGTTCAGTTCATTTCAGTTCAGCTCAGTTCAGTTGTTTTATGACGAAGAGAACAAGCCCTAATTTTTTTAAAAGTAAAAATTCATTCATTAATATAATAAAGTTATGCAACACCTACAATAGAAGTCATAAGCTAAAAAATACATATCAAATTGAAATAAACTTAATTCTAATATGGCAAAACCACGATAATTGAGCAGAAATAGCCTTTTTATATACCCTATTTGACATCGATGTCTGATGCAGCCTTCTACGAGGGGGTCTAGATCTGATGTAGTATTGATGTAGAACTAGAGTCAATTCAACCTATTGTATGCAAATTGTATGACCGTCATTGCAATCCCACACAAATTCCTATCAACAAATCAACCTTCAACTAGAACCAGGGTCCAAACATCGCTAACACACAAAGAAACCAAACTAATACACCGCCCACAGTGAAGGGGGTGACTACAAAACCCATAAAGAAGACTATTAAAGCCAATTGAAAACTAGGAAAAAATGCAAAAAGTAAGAAAATAAACTAGAAACTGCGAAAAGGAGAGAAAAAGGGGCTTACTATGGATGAAAACATCCATGCATGGCAACCCCTCTAGAGAGTTTGCAGTGAAAAGAGGGGAGAGAGAGAGAGAGAGAGAGAGGAGGGAGGGGGGGCGGCTCGGGTTTTACCCCAAAACGCTAATTAAGCCTACACAATTATAAATTTTTACAAACTTGCATGTGCCACGTTATTAGTTGATGGTGTGACAATAGAAGTCTAGAGATTAGGGGATTGGGCATTTTAGTTTTTTTAATTAGTCTTGGTAAATTTTAAATTGGGTGGAAATGAGAAAGGGATAATAATGACGTCATTTCCAAGCACAAGTCACCAGAAAATGGAAAAAGAGGTCGCAATAGTAAATCTTCTTGGGTTTTTTGATTTTAATAAAGCAACCTTTTAGCCGTTCGCAACTAATAAGCTAACCTATGGGATATTCCCTAATAAAACAACCTTTGTAGTCGGGGTTCCTACAGTGGGTACAATTTACCACTAACCTGTTGAACAGGTTACTCTTCATTAAATGACTTGTTTCCCTCCTAAATTACTCAACAATACCACGAAGTAAAAATTGAATGACCCAAAAATTGAAAACAGTAAAAAGCCCTAAAATCTCTCTCTTCCTCCATTAGTATTGGGCAAGCTTTCTCTCTCATCAATTCCATACATTCAACACAGTGAGGTAAATTTTCATTATTTTTGCAATTCTCTCTCTTCTCACAGTTCTCTCTCTTCTTGCATTTCTATCTCTTCTCACATTTCGCTGTTGATGTAATTCGTGGAGCTTAATTTGGTGGAGCGTAATTTGGTGGACCTGTGAAGAAATTGGCCAGAAATCCGAGTAATTGAAGGTAATTTTGTTGAACCTTCATCTTTAAGTCCTTAAAATTGTGAATTTCGTTGTGTTGTGCTTGCGTTTGAAATCAATTTGCAATCTTTAATTTTTGTTAATTTACTTGGTAGGATGGAAAATGTGACCTTAAAAATTTGCCATGGTGGTGGTTTTAAGATTGATAAGAGGGGTTATATGATTTATGAAGGTGGAGTAGTACGGACATTTAGTGTAGATCCCGATGAGTTATGCTACTTGGTACTTAGAGGAGTTAGGGAAGAAATGTGGTCAATATGAGCAATTTTTTGGGATGTTTTACTTGATCCCAGGACTTCCCTTACACACAGGTTTAAGGCATCTTTATCATGATGATGAGGTGTTAGAGATGGGTGCACTTGCCATGAAGAATAGGTGTATTGACATCTATATATGTCACACTAAGAAGGGCTTACCAGTTGTTCTTTCCACTGACCCACCTATTCCACAAAGTCATTTGAATCCCATTTCCGAACATCCACCAAAAACAAGACCCGAGAAGTTGACTATAAGGAGAGGACCGAAACCCTGTGAGATGTAGTCCTAGGAAGAAAGCTATTGACTGCACTAGTGGAAGTAGTGCACCTAAGACTAATGACCCCACATCAACTTTGCACCAAAAATCGACCCCCACACAACCTTTTTACAAACAACCTTCCACCTCGGCAAAAACTAAAAAAAGCCAAATCAACTTCCATTATCCCTCCCAATATTAAACACTCGGCCTATCTCACATGACTCCACATCGATTTGCACCAAGTACCCGACCCCACCCTAACTATGCACAAAGAACCTTCCACCTCGGCAAAAAAAAAAAAAGACAAATGAAGCTCCCTTTTCCCCACCAACCCTAAGCACTGATCCTATCTCATATTTAAAGCATACCGGTGCCTCTTTTCCTTCCACTTCTGCTGGAAACACAAATGCGAGCTCACAAGGTTATGAAGATGAGCTCAATATTGAAGATGAGCTCAATATTTCGATCCATGCTGGGTGATGACAACGATGTGAGTGACCACGCATACAAACCACCTAAAAACAGTGAGCATATTAGTGATGGTGAGGAAACAGAGTTAGATTTAAGTGAACCCGATCCCGGATGAGTTGGAGCCTGAATTGAGGGAAGAAGAATTTGAAGATGATTGGTTGGATTCGGATAATAGTGATGAGGAGTATTTGGATGCTAGGGTGAAGGTGAAAGAATGCAATAGGAAGCTGAAAGAGATTGCTTGATCAATTGCAAAGAGAGGCAACAGAAGGGCTTGAAAGGACGAACAACAAGGGGTCAATCAACCAAGTAAGGAAGGAGGGGAGGGAACATCTAATCCTACCAAGTGGGTATGTTAGTGAGTATGAGGGGAGTGATGATGAAATCCTAACACCCCACACCGGTGATGATGATGAAGATCCGACTTTGGAAGAAAGAAAAAGAAGAAGGTCGGTGCTTGTGAGCTCCAACACGTGACTTCTCCAAGTTCACATGGAAGGTAGGTCGAGAGATTTCCTTCCAAACATGACTTTAAACAAGTTGTTGCTAGATATGCAATTTATCAAGGAAGGAATGTAAGTGTTGGTTTAAGTAATAAGAAGAGGCAACAACAAGTAGGAATTTATTGCTTACAAGGGTGTCCTTTTTACTTATATGGTGCTTGGGGACAGTAGAAGGGCCACATTTGTTGTTAGAACTGTTAAGGATATACACACTTGCAATAGGAATATGACTAAGAATAGACAACCGAAATCCAGTTGGGTTGCTACTCAATTCTTAGATATATTCAAGTCTAGGCCTCATTGGCCGGCTAAAGAGATTAGGGAGACCATTAAGAGAGGTTTTAAGGTTGTGGTGAAAAGAGATTTCGCATACAAAGTTAAATATGCAGCCCATAAGTTGCTACATGGTAGTATGCATGAGCATTACAAGAAGATTGTGCCATATACACAAGCATTGAAAGCTAGCGACCCGGGGACCACATTGGATGTTGTGACTGATGTTAGCATAAGTGATGGTCCACCCGTATTTCGTAGACTATTCACATGTTTTGAAGGGTTGAAGGTTGGGTGGTTGCAAGGATGTAGGAAAATCATTTGTGTGGATGCATGTTTTCTTAAAACATTCTTGGGAGGGCAATTATTGTCTGCAGGTGGGAAGGGATGGGAATGAACAAATGTTCCCAATTGCATGGGTCGTGGTGGAAGGTGAAAATAACATGTCATGGGGCTGGTTTTTTGTGCACCTACAAAACCTGTTTGGAGCTTGGAGATGGTGATGGTGTTGCAATATTGTCCGATGAACATCCTGTAAGTAGTTATTTCATTTCATCCATCCAAATTTATTGTCATTATCATAGTACATGCATCTAAGTGATAATCCCTTGTTTCCCCCTCTTAGGCTATTTTGCATCTTTGTGTCAACAATTCTTCCAAAAAGCCGAGCATCGTCACCGTGCTAGGCACATATATGCATTATGGCAGAAACAATTCAAGGGAGATGAATTCAAGCTTGCATTCTGGAAAATAGTTAAAGCCTATAATACCATTGATTATGAGGATGCTCTGGTAGAATTGAGGGAGATCAATGAGCATGCTGCAGATGCATTTGTAGCTCACACCCCAAAGGTGTTTTGTAGGGCTTTCATGGACTGTAGGATGAAAAGTGATGCAGTGACAAACAACATGGCAGAAACTTTCAACGGCTACATAATAAATGCAAGAACAAAGCATTTGCTTCATATGATGGAGGAAATTAGAGCGAGCACTAATGCGAGAGACTAGTGTTGAAGAGAAAAGAAATGGAGAAATGTACTTCCTCCTTGTGTCCAAGAATTATGGTGTTGCTAGAAAAACAAAAAAGCAAAGCGGCTCAATGTGATGTGATGCCTTCAACGGATACATTGTTCAATGTCAGTTATTTCTTGGATCAGTTGGTTGTTGATCTTCAAGCAATGACATGCACTTGCAAGATGTGGGAGTTGATGGGTGTCCCATGTTGCCATGCCATAGCATGCATCTTTTTCTTGAACAAGCAAGCAGAGGATTATGTTGACAAGTGCTATAGTAGAGATGTTTATTTGGTAGCCTATGGAGGTAAGCATCTATTGCATTCAATCTATTTTTTTTCTAGTCGGTGAGTATAGTTATTTAATGAGATGTTTGTGTGCTTGGTTGCAGGGTCAATTCCCCCTGTGTGGGTGAAAGGCATTGGGCAAGGGTAGATTCCAATATCATCCCTCCTCCTATTAAAATAGGTCCGGGGAAGACCTAGAAAAAATAGGAGGAAAGATCCCTATGAGGACCCCAAAAACCTGGGGTATTGAGAAGGTTTGGCATGGAAATGACCTGTGGCATATGTCAACGAAAGGGTCATAACAAGAGGAAGTGCCCAAACAAAGACACGGCTACTCCCCCTGCACCACCTCCAAAGAGGCCTAGAGGAAGGCCCGAAATGATGGCCGACCACCTAGGAGGGCGGCAACGATCACCACAACAAACAAACACAACAACAACAGCGGCACCTCATCATTCTGCAACAGCCCAACCAAGCCAGTTGGGTAGGAATGGAAGGATGATTGTAGGAGGAATTGGGTCAAGGGGTGGTGGTGGAAGATCAACTTTACAAACCGGAAGACAAAAGGGAGTTCTTGGCGGGGGAGGGGAGCTAATAATGATGGCCAAAGAGGGGGGGAGCAACTAGTCTTTGGAAGAGGCGGGGGTGCCGGGGTGCTAACAATGATGGTGGAAGAGGGAGGGGAACAAGAGGCGAGGAGCAAGTAGTGCTTTGGTATAGGCAGGGGAAGGGGTAGGAATCAAGTACTGCGGGTCTTGGTGTTTTTTTACATCCGATGGTGGCCATGTACTTGATGTAAGTTTATTTATTTTGTCACTTGTGTTGTTGTTATATGTAAATTTTTGTATTATGATGCTAATGTTTTATAATACTATTTCCTGCAGCCATATCGCCTACCACACAAAGATCACTGCCTCACCATGAAGCTTCATGCTCACAATCAAGCCAAGTATCCACTGTCCATCACCCAACTCAGTAGTTTACTTCATAGTGTTGTGATTAGGATGTTTTTGGATCAGTTTGGAAGCCTTGTGGCATTTTGCAAGACAATAGTCTTTTAGAAACATTATGACTTGTGGCATTAAGTCTTGGAATTTTGTATAACATTATCAAGATTATGAATTGCAATGACTTGTATTCAAGCTAAAATGCCAATTTCCTCATATATTAGTCATTAGAAAGGTGTAATACATTCACCAATTTAGGTTAAAGTGTCATACATTCACCAATGTAGGTACAACACTAAAAGGCAAACACAACAACTCACAACATTACTTTAGGTAATACAACACAATTGCAAAAAAAATCCATGAAAAAAAAGCCACCATTGGCAAATTGTTGTCGATCCTTGCGGCGAAATTAATCCTCTCAATGCGCAATTGGCTTTGTTCCATGTTCAGCTCCTTATTGATTTCCTCCAACTTCTTCTTTTTGATCTGTAATTTTTTGATTTTGTCATCCTTCAATTTCAACTCATATTCCAACTCTGATATGGTCACATCTTTTTCTAGAAGGCGAAATCGAAGGTCATCCAATTCGTTTGTGAGATTACCTTCATCAATCCACCTCATGAAGTCACACTTTGTATCCTGCAAAAAACCCAATTTCACAAATTAAACACTAATTACAAAAGTTTTGGTGATTGGTGAAAAATTCAATTAACACTAACGGGCCATAAGGGACATCCATGGAACTTCCTCCCAATATTGGACCCATGTTTCACTGTTCGTAAAACCGCAATTCCACCACACTTGCAGTACACTACTCCCTTTGAATTCGTCGAAGAAGCTGAATATGATCGTCCTCCTCCTGCCATTTTCTGGGTGAATTTGATGAACACCGATTTTTCTTTTTGGGTGGAATTTAGAAAAGAATGAATTTTTTTGGGAGAATTTTTCCGCAAAAATTGGGGGAATTTTTTCGCAAATATCTCGGGGAATTTCGTGAAGAACTCGGGAGAGGAAGAAGGTTGGTAAAGGAAGGGATGGTGGGTGAATAAAGTGAAGGTGGGTAAGTAAAGGGAAGGTGGGTAAATATAGAGGGCAATTAACTCCCCCCCAACGGTCATATAGCCACGTCACCAGTGCAACCTGTTGCACTAGGTTAATTACCTGTTGACCCCACTGTAGGAACCCCGACTACAAAGGTTGTTTTATTAGGGAATATCCCATAGGTTAGCTTATTAGTTGCGAACGGCTAAAAGGTTGCTTTATTAAAATCAAAAAACCCAATCTTCTTTTGTTTTTGGGATGTAATTAACAACTTTTTCATAAAAGGTTATAAGTCACAAGATAGGTCTTTACAAGGATAAATCATGATGTCTTAATTAGAGTGTTGATAGTTTATATTGTCACACAATTGTTTTCTGATTATTGATAGTCTTATATTGTCACACAATTGTAGCTACAACACCACCACCTTACAAGTATTAGTTGTATTATAAATATTTCAGCTTAATTTTTATTAAAACTAGTGTTTAACTTAAGAAGCGTTGAATTAGTTTTAGAAAAATTATCTTCAAATAATATCAGTGTTGCTTTTCTAATATAAATTCCTAATCACTACAAGCTACACTAAAACACTAATTTTTTTAAAAGTAAAAATTCATTCATTAATATAATAAAGTTATGCGACACCTACAATAGAAGTCATAAGCTAAAAAATACATATCAAATTGAAATAAACTTAATTCTAATATGGCAAAACCACGATCATTGAGCAGAAATAGCCTTTCTATATACCCTATTTGACATCGATGTCTGATGCAGCCTTCTACGAGGAGGTCTAGATCAGATGTAGTATTGATGTAGAACTAGAGTCAATTCAACCTATTTTATGCAAATTGTATGACCGTCATTGCAATCCCACACAAATTTCTATCAACAAATCAACCTTCAACTAGAACCAGGGTCCAAACATCGCTAACATACAAAGAAACCACACTAATACACCACCCACAGTGAAGGGGGTGACTACAAAACCCATAAAGGAGACTATTAAAGCTAATTGAAAACTGCGAAAAAATGCAAAAAGCAAGAAAATACACTAGAAACTGCGAAAAGGAGAGAAAAAGGGGCTTACTATGGATGAAAACTACCATGCATGGCAACCCCTGGCCTCTAGAGAGTTTGCAGTGAAAAGAGGGGAGAGAGAGAGAGATAGAGGAGAGGAGAGGAGGGAAGGGCGGGCGGCTCGGGTTTCACCCCAAAACGCTAATTAAGCCTAAACAATTATAAATTTTTACAAACTTGCATGTGCCACGTTATTAGTTAATGGTGTGACAATAGAAGTCTAGAGATTAGGGGATTGGGCATTTTAGTTTTTTTAATTAGTCTTGTTAAATTTTAAATTGGGTGGAAATGAGAAAGGGATAATAATAACGTCATTTCCAAGCACAAGTCACCAGAAAATGGAAAAAGAGGTCGCAATAGTAAATCTTCTTTTGTTTTTGGGATGTAATTAACAACTTTTTCATAAAAGGTTATAAGTTACAAGATAGGTGTTTAAAAGACTGTAAAATATAAATTTATCTAGAGTTATCGTCTTATCTATAAATCCTGTTAAAAAAAATCTATAAGAAACAATCAAATCATTGCAATAACCTTGTTGATGCACCAATAAGATTTTCAAAAGCTACCTTAAAACTTTGGGGGGAAAGAAAACCCTTATGCTATGTTTGGATAGCAAGATTTCATTTCAAATTCTGGATTTGGATGAAATCTATTGTTTGGATGGCATGGAATTTGAAATTATGGAATTTGTCCAAATTCTTATCAAAAGCCTATATTAGTAGAATTTGAAATTCAAGCTATTACCTTATCATTTGAAATTCTCTCCTCATACATATCCCAACTCCATGAGTATCTATATCCCAACTTCACTCATTCTCTTTCTAATATTTATTTCTCTCTCCTTTACGAAACCCATACTTTTTCTCTCTCCTCTATCAAACCCCCCTTTACAAAACAGTGATTAGGAATTGAAATACAAACTTTAAATTCCAGATTTCAATTCCATTATTTGAAATGAAATACAAGTTTCCAAACACTACCTTAAGAAATTGTACATTAAAAGATTAAATGAACAAATCAATATTTCCCATCTCAAATCATATCCTACGAAAAAAATATAAGCAACGTGCGTGTCGTAGGTTGGGAGTCCCATGCATACTCGACAGTTTGATCTTCTATAGCTCATATTAGATTGACACCTCCCAAGTCCCACACACATGTTCACTCGTTACAAATTACATGCAATGAACAAAATTTACAAGTAAAAACCAACACTTTTAAATAGTATATGCACCTCACCTCATCCACTACCATTATTTCTCCGTAGTACTACAGCAAATAATAGTTGAAGTCTTAAAGATTTTATAAGTAAAAAAATGAGTTCATCACAAGCTAAGCTTAATCCACAAGCACAAGATGATGAAGAGACAACTAAACAAAAGTTGGATAGACAACATCAAAGAGGAGGTGGTGATGTTGATGATACTAAGATGGTTCAACCACAACCACATGATGATCATGGTTTACAATCAGACGGTGGAAAGCATCATCATCATGAATTGGTGGATTGTAAAGAATATGACGATGGTTCAGGAGATGTTACGGGAAAATGTTATGGGATGACTCAACAAGCACATCATTTTAGATGTGTAGGTTAAGTAGAGCCATATCAATATCATCAGCCATATCCCTATGGGCTATGGCTATATATATATGTTACGTTCTTTCCATTTGTAATTTGAAGTCAGGTTCATAGTTCACTTTAGACTCAAAATGTGAATCATATTAAATTCAAAAGAAGATGGTAAGTAGAGGTAGTAATTCGGGTAATTAAATTTGCGTGTTTGTGTTCGTGTTTGGTCTTGTGTTCGTGTTTGGTCTTGTGTTGATTTGAGTGTTTGGTTTCGTATCAATTTGACTACACCATTTTGGTTTGATTTTGCATTGTGTTCAACATATTGGGTTGGGTTATTGAAATTCGTTGTTGGTCTTGGAATTTCGGGAAAGCAGAGCTGAAATTGTTGTATTGAAATTAATTTTGTTGCACTCATGAATTGAATTTAATGCGCTGGATTGAAATTATTTTTGATGAATTGAAATGTGTTGAACTTAATTTTATTGTATTAGACTGACTGAATTAAAAAAATAATAATAATATTAATATCTATTATTATTATTATTATTATTATTATTATTATTATTATTTATTATTATTATTATTATTATTATTATTATAATATTAAAAGGATACATAATAATAATTGAAATTTTAATAATAATAATCTAAAAAAAGTACTATTTTCATAATGATATTAATAAAAGTAATACCATCAATAATGATGATGATAATATTAAATTAAAGAACTGAATAATTATATTATTACTCAAGAGATTGACATAATAATATTAGTTAGTTATTATTATCATGGCTGTAGTGTTATGACAAATTAGTAAATTAGAAATAGACAGTGTCAATTACTATAGTATTTACACGAATTTGCTACATAAGAATTGGAGTTGGCTCAAATTGTGAGTTTTTTCATCTCCTCTAATAAAGTCTAGAGTCTGATTTCTACCCCAAGTATGTGCTTGAGAATTGGGATGTTGGGGGTTAGGTCTTAGGGGGTGTTTGACTTGTAATTGACCCTTTAGGTAGTGGAGGTTTTGTGCGTGCACAACCCATAATTGATTTGTTCTTACCAATTGAAATATAAAACAACTATTTGCTAAATTTTCCTTAAATCACACTAATAGTAGCTTGCTTTTGTTTTTTTTTTAAATGTTCTCACTTTAATTTAGGGGAAATAAAGAACTAAAGGTCTGTTCTCCCCAATTTATTTTCAGTTCAGTTCAATTCAGTTCAGTTCAATTCAATTCCTAAATGATAATCATTATTCATTACTATTAATTAGTTATAATTTATTTCAGTTCAGTTCAGTTGTTTTATGCCGAAGAGAACAGACCCTAAGGAGGAAGTTCAAAAGTGAGAGAGAGATAAACTAAAATGGTGGAGAGAAATTATAAGGGAGTTAAGCATAAAGTTGAGCCTGAAGTTTTAGTATTTTTCACTAATTGGGGATTCAAGATTTTTTTTTCACCAATTGGGTACTCTGATTGATTTTCACTACAATTAAACCATAACCCCCAGATTAAACCATAACCACCCCTAATCAACTCTCTCCTCCCCTCACCCCTTTCTCTCTCTTCCACACAAACACCATCTGCCATAAAACCAACACCAAATCCAACCCCACCACGACACAGCCCACCAATCCACCAACCGTCGACCTCTACCACAACTAAATCGGCGGCACTCAACCCAAATCAACGAAAGAAGAAGGTGGTGAGAGAGAATTTCGAGCAATTACCACCAGCGAAGGAGAAGATCGAACCACCACCACCACCACCACCACCATTGTTGCTGAGGTTGTTCGTTTTTTGCTGTTGTTGGTGTTCGTTTTCACTTTTCCATTAATTTATTCATTTTTTTTCGTTTTTCTGGGAGAAACGCTGTAGATGCGGCAGTGGTGGTGTGAGGGTGTTGTAGGGCGTGTGGCGGTGACTGGGATTGGCGTTGTGCTGCTGGTGGTATAGGGGTGAGAGGATGAGTGTGAGGATGAGTCGTGTTTCTTTGGACTTTGGGTGGTTGCATGTGGAGGGACGGCGGTCGGATAGGGGCGGCCAGGGTTGCTCACCGACGGTGGTTGTGGTGGCGGACATCAGGGAAGTGGTGGTGGTTGACTGCTAGTCGGATAAGGGGGTGGCAGTGGTTTGGGGCTTAATTTGGTAGAGGAGAGAGAAATTTACGGTTTGGGGTCTAATGAGGGAATTAAACCAAAGGGATTAGCTATAATTACTGCCCAAATTGGTCTCGGTACCCAATTGGTGAAAAAAAAAACTTGAGTCCCCAATTGGTGAAAAACACTAAAACTTGGGGCTCAACTTTATGCTTAACTCTAAGAATTATAAGGTGGGTTATATATTAAAAATAGATCACATAGGTGTGAAAAAGATAAGAAAATAAATGAGATATGTTATAAAAAATGGAGAAAGTAATAGTATGCAGATTAAAAAGAAACGGATCAAAAAAGAAAGTCATGAAGAGATTAAAAAGAATGTCATTTTTCATAATAAAAACAAAAATAATATATATTGTCGAAATGATTGAATATAAAATGCATAAATCAACATTTCTTTTTTTCTAATTTTAATTTTCAGAACTGCATATTTATATATACTCTTAGGTGTTTAATATTTAGGTGCTATTAGGTTTTTTTTTTTGAAGGGAGGTGCTATTAGGTTTAACGTACATACAATGGTAATTGAAAATTTTAAGATGCATAATTATGACCAGTGGTAAATATTGAAAATTTTAAGATATATTTTTGATTGGCTATTAAACTAAGAGATTAACCAAGTAGAGGTTTCATAGTTCAAGGGATTTGATATTCCACAATTTATGAGGCATACTCGGATTATGTAAATTTGGGTACGTTTCGAGTCAAATTTTGTTCAATTCAAATCTCATATTGCTCATTTCAAATTTATTTTCTCATCTTACAAGTTAATCTCGCTCATCTCAAAACTGCTTTTGCTTATTTTAAATTAAGAAATCGTCAATTTTATTTCGGAGATGTACAAAATTTTGTAAATCAAGTGACATTTTCGTAAATAAAATATCACTGATATTAAGTCATATGTGTCAAATACTAAGTCCCGATTTTTTCTTATTTAAAAAAAATTAAAGATAGGAAAATCATGACTTAATTGATATTAAAGACCTAATGTTAGTAACATTTATTTACGAAGATATCACTTGATGTATAAATTTGTACATCACCAACCTAAACTAGGGCTCCCTCATCGATTCAGACATACGACTTCCGTTCTTTTTTTATTGCAACAATAGGTTTGGGTACGGTTTTAAGGGAGCGAAAAAGGTGGGTAATTAAGCATAAAGGTACCCTCTAATTTACTAGAGTAGGAGAGATAAATGAACACTTATTAGGGTGTGTTCGACAATAGCTTTTGTGTTAGCTTTTAGTATTTGGACTAAGTCAAAACTCTAATAATGGTAAAAAATTGTGTTTGGTGAAGCAGTGTTTGAAGTAGCTTTTGGTGTTTGAACTATTATTTTGGAAAAGCTATAAATATTAGCTTTTGGGGTTGAGGTAGCTCAGTAACTTTTGAAGATTGTATGTAGTTTATTTTATTTATTTATTTAAACTAACAACTAGTTTTAACGAACACTAATTATCATAAAAGCTAATTTCACAATTAAATTCTAACAATCAATATCTGACAACTACTACAACTAACAATTACTTCTACCGCTAACGGCTACCGCAAACCGCTACTTTTGCCGAACAAATGCTTAGTAAAGTAAAAGTTCCCCCTCTAACAATAAAAGGTGAGTTGATGAATAAACTATTGATAGTTTTAGCAAGATAAAGTAAGGGTAATAATGTCAACTAAAATTGTTTTTATACTAAGAGTAGGTAATTGTCGCAATAGAAAAAAAACCATAATTTTTAATAACCATTAGAGAAGTCAAGAAAAGAAGACAAATCTCTTAACCCTCGTCGATAGTTGTATTCACAACTCCCTTTCTCTCTCTAAATTCATACATTCCAGCTTTTCATTAAATAGTTGACGAATTACAAGACACAATCTCGGATTTCCATTATCAAATTACCTTCCCCCAATTTGATGAACAGATAAGAAGAGAGAGAAAAAGATTGCGGCAAATTGAGCATTTTTGACGAGCAAAATTGAAGGTTTGTTTAGGAGTAATTTTAGTATAAGTTTTAAGATCGAAAAATTGGATCTTTTACATGTCTGAGCAAGAATACATAATTTTCTTTTATTCCTTTACATTGTCAAGCTAAGAAAAATTCAGATTTTTGGGGTTTAGTTGAACCCACTGAATCCCCATTTGATACGCCATTATTCTAGATATTGTCCCTTGCTACAATTGTGAATCTGGGGCAAATGTTGATAATTAATTTTGTGTTTTGACTAGTTATATTTCATGATTATTAGGTTAATATATGCTTAATTATTTGTTTTTCATGATTATTAAGTTTAGGGTATTCATGGTTAGTTCTTCTTCTTAGCATATTTGGAGATTAATTCATGATTAGTTGTTTTTTGGTGCAAGTAAAAATGTTGGGAGTGACAATATTTTGGTCTTCTTTTGAGAAGCATAAAGAATAGGGGTTTCTTCAACTAGTAATTGTTATGATGGACATTGTTATATTGGTATACTTGAGCAATTGTAGCTCTGAATATGGGAGCTGCCAGTAATTATTAGTGCATATTTCGAGGAAATTAAGATTCAAGTATATAGTATTGGACTTTGTAGGCTACTATTGTGGTGCTTTAAGATGTTATCATTGTTCTGTTCAAGAATAATGCCTCATTATTGTCGATCTTATAAAGTGTTTTATTTGGCTTACTTTTGCTAGTCAATGGCACCAAAAGCCAAAGAGAAACCGAAAGCTGCTGCATCACAGCCCATCGTGGCCATCGAAGATCTCTTCACTTCTCTTAATAAATTTATTGAACGCTCAGAATATGATCAGGCCATCAGAGTGGCAGAACAAGGTCTGTTTTTATCTTGCCTTCTGTCTTGTGAAAAATTTCACTCATCTAGTTGTAACTTTCTGACTGTTTCTTGGAAGCACTCTTTCAGTTCTGTCAAGTGCTCCTGGTGATGAGGATGCTCTTCGGTGCAAGATTATAGCTCTAATTAGGGCTGATAACATTGATAAGGCTTTTGATGTTATTCAGTCTTCACAAAGGCTTCCAATTGACCTTAGTTTCTTCAAGGTATGATCATGTTGAATGTTCAACTTATTATTTGACATTGAAGTTCACATGGGCTTCTGTTTATGTTTAAGCTAGTGAAAGTTCTCCCCAATGTAGTAATTAGGATATGTTCATGGTGAAGCATCCCAAATGCCGGACAAAGGAAAGAGGGGTGTCAGTGATGGTGTTGCAGCTACATGAGCAATGGATAGTGTATTGTTACAAGAAGTTTCTATTATTGACAAACAATAGAATCCATGGCAAGATAAGAGTCTTAGAATCTACAGACCTTACCCTTGTGATAACAAAGAGGCTATTTTTGGTTGACTCCTGATCTGATATGGAGCGGCTGTGCACTACTTCACACTGTATAATTAGCATAGGCAAATCCATGAGCCATTTTTATTAAAAAAAAAAGTTTGTCCATTATAATCTGAAAGTTTAAGAATAACGAGTCTTTGAGTACATCACCTCAAAAAAAAAAAAAAAAAGTATTTTAGTCCATTAGATGTGGACATCAGTTCTCGGTGCACTTTTTCAAATGGAGATGATGGAAGGTGTAGAAAGAAATTGGTTTCGGTTGGCTAGGAATTTGACAAGTGGGGGGGTAGTTATAAGTGGTTTCATTGTACCATGTGGTTTAGACCGCTACTCCTAGATTGTTTCTATCCTATATCTATGTGTGGTGTCGAATTTGGAATCGAGTTACAGATAGGTTTATTTCTTTCCTTATTACTTCCAGTTATCTCTTGAGTTTGACTTGAGTTGTTATGTTTTTGGTGCATTTCCTTAATAACATGAAAGGGACTGCAGAATTTGACAATGGTGTCGACTTAGAAGATGGATAAGCTCCATAGTGTAGCACTTCCATACAATTCCTTTAATCTGTTTCATTGTCTGTTAGTAGTAGGCAATGGACTTGCGATATTACCTGGAACAAATTTATCTTTTTTTTTTTTTTTTTAAATCGTGTGCCTGGAGGAGCTCAATATATTTCTCCCATAATTCTTTTGACATGGTTGTTCCATGCTTCCCATATGCAAATATCATTCCTACTGTGCCTAGCATTTAGGTAGTGGTGCTAACAAGCTCAACCAAACTCGAGATTTAGCAGGCTTGGCTCTGCTCGAGTTTGAAGCTCGTTGAGCTCAAAACTCAATTCTAGCTCGAGAAGGCTCAAGTACAACTCAGCTCGAGTCAAGATGAAATTATATTTGAACATGATCATCATCAACCTTCTGAATGTAGAAAGCTCTACTTTTATGAAAATTTCACCTAATATAGGAGCTTTTCCAGTCCTCTTTAAAGTTCGATGAAGAGAAATAACAATTTTAGAAATTTTTGATGCCTTGAAGCCTGAAGGGGACTTATAGGCTATACTTATGTTTGCGACAAGAAATGACCAACAAAAGGACCTTCTAATAATTTTCAGGTTAGAGCCCACCTTGTGCTCCCAAGTCCCAGCAACTAAAAATGTCACTTCAAACCTGAAAACACAATTCCATTACCCTGGACGCGTTTCCATCAATAGATAGAAGGCTAGAACGCAACACTTCAAATGCGCAACTGTATCGACTTACCTTTCACACGACCTGAAAGCCTGAAACCCCACACATATGTTGACGATTCTCTCTCCAACTCCTCCGTGACTGTCTCCAGCACTACCCTCCATCACAAACCCATTTTCTTTCCTACAGCTTCAGTTGAATCAGAGAGTGACAATGAATTAAGCTACGGAAATTGTATTAATCTTTTTAGAGATGGTTGAAGAGAATGGCAATGGATTCAATAACTCAAGCAATGAAATTGGAGAGTTAGAGAGATGAGAATCAGAGCATTAGGTTTAGCATTATAAATTTTTAAGTTAAATGAAGCTTCAAAATCTAGATGGTATTCTCCTTAAGTCCTTATATATAGGACTGGTTGGGGGTCCTAGGGGGATTTACCTTTGTGAAAATTGCATTTATAAACATTCTTGAACACTTATATACATAGATATTAATATTACAATTTACAATATTAAATACATTTAAATTTTGTTCAATTTTTTATATGATATATAAATAGTTTGACAAGTATAGCCTGTTTATGATCTTTCCAGCAGAGCCTAGGCTTGCTGGGCTTGTTAAGGTCTCGAGCTGAACTTAAGTTGCTTGCGGGCTGCTTGGCTCATATCATCCTTACATATGATTAGCGCATAATTCTTGTTTGAGTATTGTATGAAGATGAATTCAATGTATGTGATTTTTTTATGCTTGTCATATGTCCTTTAGGCATACTGTTTATACAGGCTAAACAAACTGGATGAAGCTTTGGAATCCTTGAAAAGCCAGGAGAGGAACACTGCAACTATGTTACTAGAAACTCAGATATTGTATCGTTTAGGAAGGATGGATGCTTGCCTTGAAATTTATCAGAAACTTCAGAACTCGAGTATAGACTCATTGGAGATCAACTTTGTTGCTGCTCTGGTGGGAGCAGGGCAATCATCTGAGGTGCAAAGAGTACTGGAAGCTCTCAAAGTTAAACCAACAAGTAGCTTTGAGTTGGCGTATAACACTGCTTGCTCTTTGATCGAGAGGAATAAATATATGGATGCAGAACAGCTTTTGCTGTCAGCTAGAAGGTAAGATTTTTATGGTTTTGCTGCATTTCTTGTGTAAGACTTGCAGGATTAATTAACATGATTTTAAGCTGGGTGTATATCATCAATTGCTGGCATTCCAGGCCATATCATTCAGTAACATGCGCTGAATTGTGCTTCATTTCTCTTTTCTTCTCTCTCTCCCTTTTCCACACATTATTTGTTTCTTTTATAAAAATATTGTCTTGAAGATAAGGGACCGCTCCTGTCACATCACTCTCTCACCAGTCACAAGTCAGCATTTTCTCTGGTATGGGTGAATTTGTAATTGTCTTTAAAGAGGCATGGATTCTTATGTCAGTGGAAATATTGGCAATTTACATTTTCCTTTAGTCAGTTAGTGACAGAATGTTGATCTCATCCAAGAATCCACTGTTGCTCAGTGTAGCCATTGATTTTGCATAATTGAGTGTGTATTCTGCTGCTGACTTGTTTTTTGGTCGAACCTTTTGTTTTTTGTGTTAATGAATTTTACCTGTATTCTCCTGATATGAGAAACTAAGCAAGAGTTTCATAAGGTAGAAAATCATGTCAACTTGTACTTACAGTATAAGCCATAAGGTCTCAATTTCTCAAATCATTAACTATGAATATTAGCAAAGTTCGCATCTTCATTTAGAAAGGTCAATTATGGCTCGTAGAGAATATCTTTTGTGGAAATTTTTATCATGCAAAATAGGGAAAAGGCTGTGCATGAGATAGCTTATGACTTAGCTTATGTGCTTTGGTAGTTTGGTAGCTAAAGCAGACAGAGCTCTTGCTGAACTTTGAGCTGATCTTCTAGGCTCATGAAAGTATTGGTTTTACAGAGTGGGTCAGGAATCACTGATGGAAGATAACTGGGCAGATGATGACATCGAAAACGAATTGGCTCCTATAGCTGTTCAACTAGCATATGTTCAGCAGGTGATGATTATGTGGTATCTGACTTCCTTTACCTTCAAATGCAAATGTACTGAAAACCTAATTCGTCTGCCTTTCCTCAGCTACTTGGAAATAAACAAGAAGCTATGCAGGCATACTTAGACATGATAAAACATAAGTTGGCTGATGAATCCACCCTTGCTATCGCAACAAACAACTTGATTTCCCTCAGAGGTCCAAAAGAAGTGTCTGACAGCCTAAAGAAGCTTGATCGGCTTATAGAGAAAGGTGATGGAGGCCGGTTCCGGCTGGCTGGTCCACTGGAGTCAAAGCTTTCAGTCAAGCAGAAGGAAGCAGTCTACATTAATCGAGCTCTTTTGCTCCTCCATGCTAACAAAATTGACCAGGTTCCTTTATCTTTATGTTAATAATTTCCTATGTTTTTCCCTACTTGGTGCTTTAGCCCTTTTCACTTCTTGCTAAATACTCGATGTCCTAGAGTCTTTTAATCATCGTCTCCCATTTCTTTTATAAGAGACCGAATGGAAAACGTTCATAATCCAGTATGACACCTAATGAGAATTAATGAAAAGTCAGGTTATATATTAGTTAGGATTAGTGTTACCCACCCCTCCAAAAAACAAAAAAAAAAAAAAAAAAAAAAAAAAAGAAGGCGTGAAAAAAGCATTGAATGCACTGTTTACTTGCAGGCTCGGGAACTTGTTACTGCTTTGGTGGGAATGTTTCCAGATAGCGTGACACCCGTGCTTCTTCAAGCTGCTTTACTGGTAAGGGAGAACAAGGCTGGCAGAGCTGAAGAAGTGCTTGGGCAGTTTGCTGGAAAGTCTCCTGACAAGTCAAAGGAGTTTCTCCTTGCCAGAGCCCAAGTGGCTGCTGCCGCCAGTCACTTTCAAGTGGCTGCTGACTCCCTGTTAAAGATCCCTGATATCCAACACATGCCTGCTACTGTGGCCACCATTGTTGCCTTGAAAGAGCGTGTGGGAGATATTGATGGTGCAGAGGTGGTATTAGACAATGCCATAAAGTGGTGGTCCAATGCAATGACTGAAGACAATAAACTTATTGCTATCATGCAAGAGGCTGCTTCCTTCAAGCTCAAGCATGGTAGACAGAAAGAGGCTTTGCAGTTGTTTGAGGAACTTGTTAAGAACAATAGCAATGTTGATGCTTTGGTTGGATTAGTAACCACAGCTGCTCACGTAAATGTTGACAAGGCTGAAGCTTATGAAAAGAAGCTCAAAGCACTTCCTGGTTTGAAGGGAATTAACGTGGATGATCTCGAAGCAACCTCTGGTGCTAAGCCTGCTGAGAACGGGTCTCGCGTAGTGAATATTGAAGGGCATGATGAGAATAAAGACAAGGATAAATCGAAGAAGAAAAGAAAGAGAAAGCCGAGATATCCAAAGGGATTTGATCCGGCTAATCCTGGACCCCCACCTGATCCAGAACGTTGGTTGCCAAAGAGGGAGAGATCTTCCTTCCGACCCAAGAGAAAAGATAAGCGGGCAGCTCACGTGAGAGGCTCCCAGGGTGCTGTTGCTCGGGAGAAACAGGAGGCGGGAACTTCTGATGGTCCTCCTCGAACTTCTGCGGCTGATAATGTTGATACTAAGGCCACAAAATCCAAGTCGACTCAAGCCAGCAGCTCGAAAGCAGCTTCCCAGAGCACAGGTGGATCTAAATCAAAAAAGAAGTCAAGGAGATAGTCGGCTCAGTTGTCTAATGTTTGTTTCGAAGTACTTTCATTTTGACACCATTTTTCTCCCCCTCTGAGATCTTGCTCTCATTTTGGTTTTATGTTGTGCTCTTCACTTTCCATTAATCTACTAGGATCTTGGTGACCCTTTTTTTCCCCAGTGATGACAGTTCAAAAATTGACAAAACATTTTTGGTTGGATCTAATAACTTTTTTATGTATTTAATTAAATTATAAGTAATTTTTGTTGAACTTTGGCTCTGTTCTTTTGGACTGAATAAATCTGAACTGAACTGCACGGAAATGAATGAAAACTGTGAGAGGAAACTAACTGAACTGAATTAGTCTGAATTGAACTGAACTGAATTGAATTTTCAGTCTAAAAGAACAGAGCTTTTGTTATTCTTAAGATTGTTTTATAACTTCTTATTTGCTAGTATTTTCATCTTGTTGGTCCATTGAGGTTCTCAAGTTTAGCTACTGCTCTAAATCGAAGATACCACTTGATAAGAGGAACAAATTTATATTAAAAAAAAAACTCTACAAGATAGGTTCATACCATTTGATAAGAGAAATAAATTTATATTAATCTTTTTCTGTAATCTTATGAAAGTAGCTAAGAATGTCAAAATCTAAAACTAATCACACATAGAATAATTTTCTTCAATTAAGACAAAAAACCAAGTTTCATTATTCTTAGACAATATTGCAAGGTTTTGCATAATATCTAGACTCTACCAAATTTAGTACTTCCCAACAATACCAACGGTCCGTTTGGTTTGATGGAAAACATTTTAAGTGGACAATGGTTTTCCATGAAAAATGTTTTCCGGTGGAAACTATGAATATTATTTTTCTTTTAATTTGTTTGGTTTAATGGAAAACTATTAAGCTAAGAAAGGGAAAATGGAGATGTTGAGAATGAGAGAGTGGAGGAAGTTTTCCTTCACATTATAGAGGAAAATGTTTACAAAGAGATGGAAAACTCTTCTCCACCTTAATTTTCCTTTTTAAATTCTTTGTCCAACCAAACAACGGAAAATGAGGAAAATCGTTTCCTGAATAACGTATTCCTCCAAAATAAACGCAGCCTAAAGCAACATAATAGGCAAATTGGAAAACTTTGATTCTCTGAATGAAACCTATGTTGGAGATCTAGAGTATTATCTAAGGTCTAATTCATGATGTGTTATTTGAGTCGCTTGGTTATGGTGTCGTAACTTAAATAACATATGATTTATAATGCTATGAAAGTTGTGGTACGTTTATACGTTTGCATTGCATCGTACGACTTAAGGCATCAGTCGAGGCAGAGGCAGGCTCGCACCACCCAAGCTACGTCGCACCTCGCAACGCAAGCCACGGAAGCCAGCAGCAACCAACAACGTTGGGTCTGGGAGGCAGGAACAGGTCGTGACCAGGGTCCCACCTCGCGACCTGCTGGGTTGCGCAGCTCGCGACTCGTGATGCTCGTCGCCACTCGTGACGTGTTCCTGGTCTCGCGTTGTTTCGCGTGTTTCTGACGGTTAATCAAGGCATCGTTTTGGATTCTCTGAAGCGTTATAGCATTAATATAAATATGAGAACTCTCATATAATGAATGGTGGTTGAGAAACTCTCTCTCTCTCTCTCTCATGTTTGCACACAAATATCTCAAGATCAAAATAAGAAAATCTTTCATCATTACAAATTTCATAAACTTGTTTCCATTTTTATAGTGTTCATAGTAAGTGTGACCACTATTGTTTTCTTTTTTGTATCTCGAAAGTGAATTCCGTGTAACTCGTGCTTTACGAATAGGGTCGGAATATTACTTTTAGAAAAGTGCATCACGCCTAAAAGATTGTTCTATCTTGTGACCTTTATTCTTCGTAGTTTCGCTAACAACCTATTGATACGAAATAATAAAGAAAATGGAGCAAAGATGATCTTTAAGGGAACGAGTACAAAAGTTTGATATATTGCTCTAATTTTGCCTCCATTCTTTAGATATAAACTAATACTATGAGTCTATGACTGTCTATGAGTTGGTTCACAATATAAAGTTTTTTCTAAGCTAACTTCGAAAATGGGAAGGGGTCGTATTCTGAAGGAATATGATCATGCAATATTGCAACGTTTTAATGTTGTAAGAGGCCAAAACAAAACGCGTAACTAGTCTTGAAATGAAATATCAGACATAATAATGCTATTGATATAGTATGTTGACTTTTTTTTTTTTGAGGGGCATATAGTATGTTGACATAATGCTGTTAATGTAGGACGTTGACAATTTCCTAATAATCATTTATATTATTATTCCCTTAAGTACTTTGCGTGTTTTGATGCTCGAGTCAAATACAATAAGTGTTTACTTTTTTTTTTGAGGGGATACAATAAGTGTTTACTTTTTGTGTGTGAAGTGTGGAAATTGATCATTCAACATAACTCTGCCTAAATCAAGGTTTTTTTTTTAAATTAAAGTTATTGACTAAGTCATTATAAATAGGTTTACTTAATTAGATATTCAAAAATATTATAAATAATAATAACAAACTACATACAATACAATTCTCCTATTAAAGTAATACCCACTAACATGTAATGTTTTACTCCATTCATCCCATATAATTTTTCCTATCTGTAATTCTGACACTATTTATAAGTATAGAAAATCTTATAAATTCTTTCCAATAGTAAAGAAAAAACATAGTCATTTGTGGTCTAATTTGATTTGTCTCAATAAGTATATTGGGAATATCAAACTTCTATAAAGTTTAATAATACATAAGTAAAAATGCAAAACATACATTATCAAACATGAAAAATAGAAATATGAAGAACTTAATAGGAGAGAGGGAGTATAATATATCTTTGGCAAATTCATAGCATGACATGGTCTCATATCATGAAATAAATTTACTACACTATTTTCATTAAAATTTACCCTCAAAATTTGAAGTTATTGTTTTTTTCAGGAATAAAGATTATCAAATAATTTAAAATATTATATTTTATAAAATTGGATTATTATTCGATTGTTTGCGTGTTTGCATATAAAATTTTTCTCCGGACTTTATTCTCTCACTATATTTGAAAAACAAAAGGGAAGAATTAGCAATTTAGCATATAGTGATAGTTTTTTATTGACAGAAAAGTATATAGATGGTTGGTGTTGGAAGAATATATCATGGAAAATTTGCAAAAGGAATTCATAATACTCATGAGATCAAAGGAAATTAAACCTTTCCCTCAAAAAAATTACAATAAGTAATCAAAGCAAACCCCACCTTATAGTAATCAATACCTAATGGGCTAATTGGTAACCCTCATTCCTCATATCGTCACAATTAGTAATCGAGCAATAGTTTATAACACCAAGTATATACATTTACGACTACTCTGTTCTTTCCCTCCCTAATTTATTTAATATCACTAATACATCATATTAAGTAATAATCACGGCATAATCATCTCTTATAAAAAAATTATGGCGTAATTATCAGTTTATAACTATTTTCCCTTGAGAAAATTAACACAAAGCTTTCTCCATGCCTCCTTGTCCGGATCACGCGACTCCATAAATTTAGCCCTCAGTTCATTAGCATAAGTATCCTGCAAATCAAACCCAATTAGCCACTAATTAATATTTCTTAATAAAAAGACATGTTTTCTTAGGCATAATAGTTACATTGTGGTGATCTTCTCCATTTTCTAAAAGAAACGGATGACCTAAGCCTTTTGAGATTAAGGGGTTGTTTGGCAATCGGCATTGGCTATATAAAATTGGTTTTAGTTGACTTGTTTGACTAGCTTGGAAGATTTGGTCATGTATTGGCTTTTTAAGTTGGTTGTTTAAGCTAGCTGTTTGCAAAAGTGTTTGGCAAAATTAATTGTGGCTGTTGGCTATTTATTAGAGAGTTTGTGGGCTAACAAGCCAAAAGCCAATCCAAAAAGTTGCTCCAGACAGCTTTTTCATTTTGGCTTAAAAGCCAGCTTTTCAGCCAACCGAAAAGCCAATAACCAAACACTTTTTTTGGCTGTTTGACCAAATTGAAAAGTCAAAAACCAAAAGCCAAAAGCCAATGAAAAACCCATTTACCAAACATGGCCTAATTTGTAAAGGCGATTAATTGACAAACGAAGTAAAATGTCAAGAGCTCGACATGCCTTATATATTACTTTATCGGTTTTGTATTAGTTGCAACAATTGTTGTATATTAGGAGTTCAAACTCTATTGAAAAAACATATATCCAACTAATAAGAACGAAGAAAGTAGAAGTATAAGAAAATGTTTATGACATACCCCAATGAAATTCTTTTGTAGAAGGCGATCAATCAGGTGAAGAAGAATGTCCTTATTGTACTCAGGATGACCTTGAATGCCCATCATATGATCACCATATCTAAACATCTCAACCGAAGTTTTGTTGGACCGACCTATCACCTCAACTTGGGGAGGAAGTTCCAACACCTTTTTTATCACAATAAATTTGTAGAAAAAAATATTTAAAAATTGTTGCCATTGTTTAAAAAAATGCAATATTTGCTTAGCGGATAATTTTCCTATTACATTCGATAAATATCTATACTAATATATTAAAAAGCGTTCCTAAGAAAGTCTACATGCCACGTGTCACTCCTCCCTTTTTTCTTGCATTATGTTATTATTCATTCAACTAACAATCAAAATGCATGGAGGAGGATTCGAACAGTAGACCTTCTAGGTTGAAAATCTCACTCATTAGTCATTACCATCCTAACTAGCAATGAGTTGTGAGATATCTCTCCATATTAATATGTAAATCCCTCATTTAAATATGAAAAATTAATGAAAAAAGACACAAAAAAAGAGTTTGAAACTTTCTCAAATGCAAAAAAAAATTAAAGTACTCAATGTATGAAGCTGGGGCATCGCCCGGGCCACACACTAGTTTTTTGTAAAAAGAAAGTAAGTTATGTATGTGTATCGTGTATAACAGGCTAAATAAGAGTTTGAAACTTTCTCAAATGCAAAAAAAAATTAAAGTACTCAATGTATGAAGCCGGGGCATCGCCCGGGCCACACCCTAGTTTTTTGTAAAAAGAAAGTAAGTTATGTATGTGTATCGTGTATAACAGGCTAAATAAATCCAAATCTCACAATGTACTAACATACAATTTTTTTTAGAGAAATAACGTACAATAGTGTTTTGTTTTTTCGTAATTGGGATGATTAAACCCTATTTTATACAAGAAACACGTTGTGCATAAGTATTTGGGATTAAAAATATATATCATATTGTTAAGTTGGATTCTACTACGCATAAATGTGTACCTCTATTGGGTAATTTTACGATTGAGTAGATTCTTTTCATTCTTAAGAGTAATCAAATAATAGTTTTCATTTGCTAACCTCATCTTGGTGGCATTCAATTATGTTGAGCATAGCAGGAACTTTGAGGTTAGTGAAGAGTTTGTTTGATGAGGATGAGAAATGAACTGTTCTGAGCCCGATATCCCAGCCCGAATTAGCCCGGCCTATCTTCCCTCCCAACGCGCGGCCCAATATCTGCTCAAATCAGTGCATATAATATAAACAAATAATTAGATGAATATTACATTCTAATTTATTGCAATTTCTTTTTTTTTTTTTTTTTTTAAAGTGGGGTTAGAATTAAAGCCTTTAAAGGCAGTTCATGACAAAACTAGGAAAACTAGAATAAACAAGAGCTATTGCAAGAAGCAACACATATGAAGAAGTGGTGTTGGAATTCCGTGTAAACAATGAAGAGAGTATCATGACTCATGAGCCAAACAAGATGATGACATAAAAACTTATACTCGGAGTATATAACTTTATCAACTAAGCGTTATTCTTGATTATAATGAGGTACGTTTGTTATATTGCTTTCGTATATATAAAAAAGGAACACAAATATGGAAATCAAATAGTTTTCAATTTTTTGTTGTCCAGTTTTTAAGATAAATATAATTAGAATAAGTTTGACTTATTTCATATGGCTTAACAAATCTTAAAACCAAGATAAAAATTGGAATTTCGCATTGCTATATAGACCTCGTTATTTGACAGGGTAGCCCAATGGCTAAAAGGTTATGATCAATTTTACAGGGCTTTTATTTTACAGGGCTTTTATTGGACAAGATTTTATTGGACAGTGCCATTATAGGTCCGAGCCGTCCGACAAAGAAACCCAATAATTTTGAATAATAAAATAGGTGTTGTAAAAACAATTACATATTCGGACTCGCATTCATTTATACTCACTTTTGGCTCTCTTTGTTCCTTGTTTTTCTTGCTCGTTTACCGACCCGCCCATTATCGGCCCACTACCCATTTGACCCGATCCGCAACTGAGCCTTTATGAGGCGACCCTCATGACCCGACCCGCTTACGAACTGCACTGACCCGCCCAATAACCAGGTCTAGCTACATATAATAAATTAGCTGGGATTTAAAAAGTTTCTATTGCTCCCCTCTAAAAAAAAAAGTTTATATTGCTCTGATTTGTTGGCTAACATTTGTTATAAAAACAAACTTCACATACCATATACTGAAACTTTCAGCTATCAAAAGAATTTGGAAAATTCCCTGGTCTATTAATGCTCTTATTAATGATGCTAAGGAGGATCTGAGAAAATTTGATAACTATAATATTCAGCATGTTTTTAGAGAAGCTAATTATGCTGCCGACTGGATGACAAATCGTGGCCATTCCACTATTAATCTCTGTTATTGGTTTGAATCTCCTGATATTGCTTTTTCCAAAATCATCCGTAAGGATGCTTTAGGATGGCCTGTTAATTGGGTTCCTCCCTAGTTTCTTTCTTTCTGGCTAAGAAAAAAAAAATTATACTGAAACTTTCATACTATATGTACTTTTGCTTGTGCTAATTGACTTTCTGCCTAATTTTCAACCTATAGAAAATTAAGAAGACTAAACAATATTCCATTTCTTTCTTTTCTAAAAAGAAAAACACTTATCATTCAAAAAAAAAAAAACACCTACAATCAACCAACTGGCAATATGACCCACTTGTATATGCTTGTCTGGCAATGTGATATGTGACCTAAACAGCTAAACTAAAGTACACGTAAACAAATGGTAAGTACTTCATTTTAGTGCCATGAAGTACATATAAAAACAACAAAATTTAGTGATTTACCGACATTTATTTGAATCAGATTGATTGTGAATATCCACAGGTTAAACTTTAATATGATCAACTACATGTCCCTTATAAGTTTGAGCAACTATTGAAACACTTTAAAAGTTCCAAATAGTTGATGATATTGTATATTTTTATGTGTGGAATGCCTTACTATGCGAGCATGTGCAAATAAATAGTAACGTATGACTATATATTACAGTCAAGAATCAAGTGATTAATTATAGAATTCTCACTATATATTACAGTCAAGAATCAAGTGATTAATTATAGAATTCTCACTTCTCCGTTCATGGTTTAGGTATTAAATCTTATCACTTCAAGTTTGTGGTATTATGTTAGTTTTTACGGGATAAAACTCTAAATTATCGATAATCTAAATGACTAAACTTTTCCTATGGGTTTCCTTAATACCTCAAGTCTTCAACTATGAGCGGATTACTTTTCAATTAAGTGGTATCATGTTAGTTCTTCAGGAAAGTTCAGAAGATAAGTTTATATGATCCGATAGGTTTCTTTGTTGGTTGGAATAGAGGGACTACTATCTACAATAAGTTAATTTCCAATTAGAAAAATAACAAAAAGGATTATGGGCGTATAAGCTTTTTAAGTAGCTTTTACGGCCCGTTTGGTAGTCGTTAATAAATTGCGGTAATGGGAATGAATTTTAAGTGTAAATTACAAGGGAAACACCCTTAAAATCTCCATGGGGAGACAATTTTAACCCCTAAGTTTGTGTTTTTACTCCATGGGGAAGCAATCTCACCCCTAATTTTCATTACCACTCATTACCACCTAACAAGGTGGTATTGGATGGGAATGACAATGCAAGAAGAAAAATAGACACTTTAAGATAAATTAATATTACCATGGGAATGAACAATGATTTTCTTCACAAATTTACATACAAATTCATTCTCATTATTACCATTTATAACCAACTACCAAACGAACCGTTAGTGTATCACTCTTAAATCTTGTCAACTAAACTAGTTAACTTCCACTACTATCAAATTACGAATAAATATGGCTATGTACCAAAAAAAATCTTAAAAAAAACATTTTTTTTTCTAATGACCTATAATGAGTTCCACATCAAACAAACCAAACTCATTAATTTTTTTTAATAGGACACGTCCCTCTAAATCATGCTACCATTGCAACAGCATGATCTTAACCATCTCTTTAAAAAAAAAGAAAAATAACATTTTGAATTTCTTCCATTACATAAAAAAAATAACAAAAAATTACCTGATGACCGAAGCAAATGCCAAGAACCTTCTTTTTCAAGGAATCCAAAACTTTGAGAAGATTCAAAAGTTTACAGATCCAAAGTTCATTAGAATGAGCATCACTACAACTTCCAGTAATAACAAAACCATCATACATTCCTAATTCCTTTTCATTTGGGAATTCATTTCCTGCAACTCTATAAACATCCCAACTTTCTCCTTCTTCTCCTAACATTCTTACAAATACCCCAAAATACCCTTCATATTTCTTCTTCACATATTCTGAGTCTTCTGCACATAATAATACTGCAAACTTTTTCCCTTGTTTTCCCCCATTCCCTTTCCCATTCCCTAATACCTTTTTTGTTTCCTCTAGTAATTGATCATTCACTGTTTCGTTTTCTAAGGGTTTGGGAATGAGATTCACCATCGTTTGTTTGGAAAAATAGAGTAAAAAGGAGGGGGGAAAAAAATGAAGATGAGAGTTTATATTTTGAGGAATGGTTTTTGGGAATAAGGGGAAAAGAGAGGGGAAAGGTTGTTTCCCACTCTTTGTAAGTTTGCTCTGTTTTAATGATGAATGAAAGAGAGGAGGAGGTGATGTTTTATAGGACTCGGTTTCATTACTAAAGTATATTGCTTGCTAGTTGTTTGATTTCTTAGGTGGATTTCTCTTTTACTTGATAATTGATATTGATATTTCTTCGATGGTTAGATTTAGGGGTGTGAGTGGATTGGAATTGACTGAATTTGACCGGATTGTTTAAGTTTTTTGGACTTGAGAAATTGAGTCCAAATTCGAATCCAAATTTTTTATGAGTATAATCCAATCCAGTCTATTCCATAAACTTGACTGATTGAATTTAAAAAATTGGACTCATAACATCCATTACATAAAGTAAGTTACATACATTTTTAAAGTCTAATAAAATGCAAATTGCAAAATACAAAAAGCGTCAAAAGGATTAAATTAACCTTTTCCTTTTTAGTTTTCACTTCTCACTTTGGAGTTTTTGAGGGTAAGTGAAAATTCTAATGCTAGGTAAAAAAAAATTAGAGCGGGGCTGTTAAATTAAAAAGTCTAAAACTTCAAGAAAAATGTCAAAGAAATTTTCTCTATATTTTTTTAGACTCGATTGGATTTATTGGACTCCAAAGGGATGAGTCCAAATCCAGTCCAAAAATATTTGGACTCAAAATTTTTGATTATGATTGTATGAGTCCAGTCCAATAAATTTGAACTAAATTGGATTGGATTGTGGACTTTTAGCAGTCCACTTACAACCTAGTTAGATTATATATAATGTCATGAATTCATGATATGCAATAGTCTTTTTCATTTATTTTGTTCATATCATTATGTTCTCGACTTCTAGAAGTGTATGTTCTTTTATATATGACAAAATATATGTTCTTTTGTAAGTGAAAATGAGAAATATTCATTTATATTAATTTAATTATATTATTTTTCCTTGAACTTGACATGCTTTTGGAGAATTTTTATAGTTTTTGATTCACCCTGTGTCATTATCACACATTAAAATGATAATATAACACTCTAAGAATATATATATATATATATATATATATATATATATACCAATAACTCTTCTATAATTGTCAATAACCCTATATATGCATTAATAGTTTACCTTCCTTACAACCTTTAAAAATCTTATCAATATTCTTTTGTTGTATGTGCAATGTCAACAAATTTATTTATGCTAATTAGTTACTCATGTCGCATCATCAAATAAATTAAAGGTGTAGTGTGTTACATATAAGAGTTTGTAAATAAGAAAAATTTTAAATGAGAAAATGGTGGAGGGGAGGGGGGACACTTTTAGGAAGTAAATTAATAGGGTATAAATGGTAGGTTATCTAATATGAGGTCATTAATGTGAGGAAAGGGGCTTGGCTATGTATGTGTAGAAAATATCATTATGTCTTTAATTTTTGAAATAGTGAGGGATGAAGATATATCTTGAATGTGGCCAAGAAGTTGTGCATGATACAAGCCATTTTTTTGAAACTAATCAATGTCATCAATGTCCTAGGGAGGTTTGCTCATGATTAATTTCTACATCAGACTATCAGAGACTACTGACTTTTTTCTCCATGGTTGTTGGGCTCTTTTACTTTGGTAGATTGGTAGTCAATCTTGAAAGCGAATGTCCAAAAAAAAAAAAAAATTTGAATCTTAGCTTGAACATTGATCCCAAAGAGACAAATCGTTTATCATGCTTGCCGTAAATACTTTGCCTTAATTATAAAAAAAAAAAAATTAATTTGTGGAACCTTTGTTATGTACATCAGCACATGTGAACGACATTATAGAAGAGGAGAGAAACTAACCACTTTATAAATTTAAGTTGCTTATTGGCTTATTGTCGATTGATTTTGGGATGAAGCTTTCTTTGCGCTTATAAGCAGTCCCCTCTGATTCTAGAGGTATGATTTTGCCACGTCTTGTCCCTCGGTAAGCCGTTGTCTAATTTTATTTGTTTTTCCTTCCTTTGGAGCTTTTCTCCTCTCTTAAATAAAAAAAAAAGCGGTCCCCTCTTCTGTATAGGTAGTTCAGGTCCATTTTCATATCGCCTTCTTTTTTCTTATATGTAATTTTTTATTATTATTATCTTAATCCACTCACCAAAAAAGCAAATAATGCATTTTAAAAAATAGAAAAAGTATTTTCTAAAGTTTATCAGATATATACTCTGGTAAAATTCATTTTCATATCATAGTTATTACGATTTATATATCACAAATTAAAGCTAATGGAGTTGGCTACTTGGCTTCATTCTTCGTCCATGCATCATTCCATCAAAGCCCACATAGTAAAGTGACTATCGACTTGATTATCTTGCACAGTTGCACTTCTTGATACATTGCTTAGGTTATTGTTCTGAGAGAAGATATTCTTAGTCATGTTATTACCTTATTTTGTAACAAAACTATATACTCCTATATGATGAATGTTCACAAGGTAGTAGATTCCCAATGTATACGAAGACAAAGATATCAATAGTCAGAGAATCTTGCTATAGCGCGGGTGCACCCAGCACCCCAAATTATAGCGCGGGTCACGTGTTCAGTGCAAAAAAAAAGGGTGAAAAAATCAAAAATTGAGAAAAAGGGGAAAAATGGGTAGAAATTAATAAATAATAATATTCCCCCGCCGGCGGCGGGAAATTGGGGCTCCGGCGTCATTTATGGTACGCGTTGCACCCAGGCCCATAGTTGGAGGTGTTTTGGCTACTAGTCTTAGTTCGGGGTGATGGGTGGTGCACCCGCGCTATAGTTTGGGGTGTTGAGGCCAATTTTGCCTATTTGTTTTGAGAGAAGATATTCTTAGTCTTGTTGTTATTCCTACATACTCCTATATGATGAATGTTCACAAGGTAGTAGATTCCCAATGTATACGAAGACAAAGATATCAATAGTCACAGAATCTAGCTATCAAATCCATGCTGATATTCCTACATATATATAGATTATATATGAATCTAAAAGTTGTATGAGACCTAGAGGTCATTCTTGATTTATATGTAAGCGTAATGTGTGGTCTATTTTCTTTGCTGAAGTGGGTGGGGACTGGGGTGTTACCTTTAAATAAGTGGGTTTACGTGGCTTCCAAAGCAAAGGCACACATTTTTTTTTTTGATGTTACAAGGGGATCTTGTGTTTATTTTACGTTACTATTATGATAATTTTCTTTTGAGGTTTTCTTTTTGACACTTTTACTTTCAAAGTTATCATGGTTAAATTATCAAATTACAATATCTAATTTAACCCTTTAAATACCAATCTTTACTATTAGTGTCTAAATCAAGATGCTTCTCTTTTTTTCTTGGCAACACACATAGCAAAAGAAAGCGCAATTCATACTTCGATAAAATCATATGTTATTTTTTTAATAAATAAAAGTTAGTAGTATTATAGGTTAGATCCGATATTACATTTTACCATCTCCAAGATTTCACAAATTGCCGAGTAATATAAGTTGATTAACATCCAATTAGAAGTGAAGCTTGACAGCAATTAGTTAAGTTACTTGTGCATTGATGTCACCTCGATGTTCACCTTTTCTATCCGATCTTTGATATATGTCATCTAATACTCTTCTTGTCTCGTAGGGAACTTTGTGTAGGATATTCTAGCTAGAACTCGATGCTATCCAAATGATGAAGCCTGGAGTTACGTATAAATAAATATAATAGTGATTAGCAACCGCACTCCAAAAACACAATGCTCGTCACTCGATGTTATAATTATTACTAATAGTTACTCAATTAAGTAATTAACTACATGATTTAATTAATCATCTTTTCAATTATTCCTAAGAGTTAATTAAGAAATTTCTTCTATCTTTGAAGTAAATATTTCCAATGAGTGAAAAAATTAAGCAAACTACACAATCAAAGAAAACCTTCGATCGGAGTGAGTTTCATCACACAATCAATCATCTACATACTTTTAATCTGGCATAGATATAAAAAGTTTTCTCTGATGATGACTTAATATTCTTTTTAAATCAAAGAGATAGGAAATTGACATGATTGTGAAGCAACCAAATCAACACTCACCAGGTTTGCCATTAAAAATGAAAAGACTAGACACATAAAGTACAAGTTACAACTGATAAGAAACATATATATTGATCATAATCTCTTATATTTGGTAAAATGTCTTTAAAATCTTTATCATAATACTCTAATTGACACTCGCATTGAGCTATAGCCAGTTAATCACCACCCTCTAATGGTTAGAATGGCTATTAGTCAAATGAAAAGCAATAAAAGTTTTTAACATACTTAGGCCCTGTTTGGCATTAGCGTTTGAGGTAGCGGGTAGATGTTTGACAATATCAAAACGCTACTTAGGAATAAAATAAGTGTTTGGTAAGGTAGCGGTTGTAGTAGAGGATAGAGGTTTAAGTAGAGTTTAGGTAGCTTTTGACAAACGCTTCATATATTAACGTTCTGATGAATTAGGCAGCAGCGGTGCAATGCCAAGAATGGGATATTGCCAATAACTAATCTGTTTTATTGCATAATTGTGCGCCTTTTCTTATAGGATCAACAATGGAGACTTTGTTTTTAATTTTATAATAAACTCAACTTGAGTTTTGACTGTAGCAAGATATTTTAGAAGTAATACTATAAAGATTTATATCTATAATATGACAAGGACTTTGCAGTGACTAGGTGAGTACTGAGTAGTAATTAAATAAGGTAGCGGTTATGAAGCTAATTAACAAAAATGTTGTAATTAATTAAGTTTGTAACTAAATTTAATATATATGTCTAATATTGTGTTTTTTCAATTTCAACAAATTTGTTTGCCAAACACTTATTATTTAAACATCTACTTTAAAAGTTGACAACTAACAACTACTAGTTGACAAATAACAATACTACAACAACTACCCGCTACTACAACCGATAGTTTTGCCAAACGGGGCCTTAGTAGCTAGGTAGAAAGGTCAATAACCGTACAAAACCTTTAACAATCAAATAGTTACATAAAATATTGAAAAAGTAAATATTCTAACGTACAAAAAATGTCTGACAACCCATCTAAAAGCAAACGAGCTTCTTACATTGTTGTTGGACGAAAATTGTGAGTGTTGAATCTAAAATTACGCACAAAACAAAGGAATAAAGCCATGAAAAGGAAGAAGTGAAAAACCAATTGGACATTTGGCGTATGCATGTTCTTTCCCATGCATGATTCACATTTTCTTCTTCATAGAGAACTTATATATGTAATGTTTGTTAAACGTCAAATTAGCATTCCATGATAAATTTAATAAGCAATAGGATATGAGTAACCTCTAAGATTTATTAAAGTACTTTGATTATTTTTTTCCTATTCATAATGTATGTGTGAGTCGTTACCTATAAACTTGACGTATGTGATCTCAATACTATTTAGTCCCTATCATATACTATGAGTTATCCATAATTCCGACCTAATTAATACCATAGTAAATTCGATAATCGTCAAATGAGTTTGGACTGCACTCATTAGTTTGAAGAGATCCATGCGAATCACTTATAAATCCGAAATAGCCAAATAGGTTATTTTCTACTGGTAATCGGCAATATAAATAAGTACTTTTCACAACCGTTTATTTATTTCCTCCTCTCCAATCCAAAACAACTCAACTATCGATGTTCCATAGGATCTAATTAATTGCAAATAAACCCTTCATTCGGTTCAAAAATAGAAGACACTAGTGACTAGTGAGAGAAATGATAAACATCTAACAGGTAGATGTGCTAGATACAAGTTTTCGTGTAACAAATATTGTTTGTGTATATAACAAATATTATTTGTGTATGTAAAAATATTGTTTGTGTTCTTTCCTCTTATTTGTTATACGAAACACAAACAATATTTTTACATACACAAAAGAATATTTGTTATATAGACAAACAATATTTGTTACCCGAAAACTTGTGTTAGATACATTTAACTGTTAGAGATTTATCAAACCTCGACGAGTGAGTAGTGAATATAGGAAAAATATTGATTATTGAGCAGAAGAGATCGGTGGGTGAAGGGTGTGATTACCTTTGCATAAAGTGGACCAAGTACCTTAAAGTTTATTTTCGATCGTCCCCCCATTGTTTGATGTCCTTTAATAATTCTCCACGTTTGTCTCACCTCTTTATACAGCTTTCCTACTTTAGCAATAATTTCTAAACCTGCCCAAACAATTTCTGCTGATGCTACTGCTAGAAATTAGAATGCTTTAATCCTTAGGCCAATATACGATTTATATCCGATCAGTGCCATGCTAGCCAGCCAGACACACAACCAAGGTCCACATATGGTAGGACTCACAAACTATCGTGCATTCGTGCTAGATTGTGCTGTATTTTGGTGCCTAAACTTAAAAATCATGAATTTATTGTGTCCATTCATATCGAATTTTATAGCTGTATCTTGTGTCATACTCTTTCGTGTTGAAGTTAGCAATCTCACCTTGCGTTTTTTTATCCACATCTATTGTGTCTACCTTGTGTTTGTGCTTTTCCCTACTAGATTGTGTAGTGTTTTGGCTCAGCCTAATCCAATGCCATCTTTTGTTTTTTTCTCCGTTCCTAAATTAGTGTCACATTGAGTAAGTTGTTATTATTCATGAACTAACTTTAACTCTATTTTCTTCTATTATATAAGGAATAATATAGTCAATTGAGATCTTGTTAGATTCATCTCAATCTATACACTCAAAATATAAAACTTCTAAAAAAAATCTTGTGCTAAATTAAAGATATTAATGATCAAAGAAGTGACTTAGGTTACATGAAAAAAATGAATGTAACACTTACCTAGGACCACAGAAATATAATGTAATTGGTTGGACCTTCCGTCCCTTTGTTTATATTTGTTTATCTTGAACGCAATGTCTCGATTAATGAGTCATTTGACCATAAATTCTTGTTTTGATGTATAAGAAAAGCAATTATAAACCCTAACTTTGCTCTCTCCAAATTTTCCCCCGCCGAAACCTAAAACCTCAACACCCCAAGGCAACCCTAGGGGCTCGGCCGCCGTGTGAGCCACCCTAGGCTCACGACAGCAGTCGGCCCCTCCCCCTCTTTTTCCTTTCCGGTTCGTTTCGGTCGGTATACATCTCCCCCCGAGTCGCGCTTGATGACATCTCCCCTTTCCCCGTTTTTCGTTCGCTTTCCTCCACCCCTCCCTTGTGTCGCGCTTGGTGTCGTCTCCCCCTTCCCCGAGTCGTGCTTGGTGTCGTCTCTCCCGCGTCGTGCCTCGGTCTTTCGTTCGGTTTTCGACCAGATCCCCCGTGTCGAGTTCTTCCCCCCCTCTCGTGTCGAGTCTTCCCCCTCCCATGTTCTTTGTTTCCCCATCTCCCCCGTGTCCGGTTTCGTCGTTGCCTCGCCGGGTTGTTTCCCTTTGTCGAGTTCGTGCGTTAGGATAGTTAGTTTGGTGTGGTGCTTGAAGAGTGTTCGTGTTCCTCGAGTGTTGTCGTTATTGGTCTGCTTGAGTTGAAGTTTCCCGTCTCAATTCCCCGTCCTCATGTCGTGTATGCATATCCCGGTAGTTAGGTTTGTGGTTGTTTTGGGCTTCCCTCCCCTCCCCCCCAGTCGGTGTCGGGCTTCCCCTTCCCTTCCCCCGGTTGTTGGAGTTTTCAAATAGTTAAGTCGCCTATTTTCTTAAAAAGTGTGTTAACTCTCCGCATAACAGGAGTGCGTTGTTTTCGAGATGTTAAAGTTGATATCGGTGGTTGGTTGTGGCTATCGAATAGTATTAGTCAGTTGGGTCAAGATTGGTGGTTCAAAGTAGTATCAGTTGAGTATGTCGGTTTTTTGGATTATGTGTTGAGGGACAAGGTGACTCACGCTGTTCGTGAGCAAGGACGAGGTGATGATATGCTTTCATGGTTGGGACGTGTATTTATCGGTTTTCAAAACCGGAGGTGTGTTCGAGGGCTCAACTTGTTTGGCTCTCCTTTTAGCTTGGCCTTGATCTTCATGGTCATTGCCTTGAAAACTTCAAATCTGCAGGCGGCACCCCAGTTGCATCTGGAGGTTTACAGCACGCCCACTCATCAGCGTTTCTCCTTCATCCTGGAGAAACCTGTCATACTCTCGCTCGAGAGTAGTGAGTCACAAAGGAACGTGACTCCTCACATGGTCATGAGCTCAGAATCCCAAGTGATGACAGATCGTTGGGATTGCTCATACGACGAGACACGACGCTCGCCGTTGGTTGTTCGTTGTCCAAATCGTGATCGTCAATCGCTTCGTCAACCATTTCCATCAGCCTTCCGATGTTTGCATCCACCATCATCTCGCGCCGACCAAGACGCGCCCCTTTCTACGTGCTTTCGTCTTGTTTATTTTTATTTTCGTCTTAGGTGGAATGTACGAGCTCTTGAGGCTCCTTTAGGTTTATGTGTTTGTTTTTGGGTTGTATTAGCATTAGGCTGTACTTGCTCTTTTAATTAATGTACGATTTCTCGTTGTCAAAAAAAAAAAAAAAAAGCAATTATCATGTGTGATATCAGATGTGTTCTAATGTACATTTCCAAATTATAAACATATATAATATTAAAAATTGCTGTTTAAAATTCGCACTAAAAGCTGTGAAGAAACATTAGAACTGATAAAAAGGCAAGGAGTACACTCTAATAGGAGCACCGAGCTGATCAGTACCTTCCCAAGAGCAAGATATGATTTGGTTAGGTTGAGGACACCTCGTTCAAACAAACCATTTTTTGCATTACGCAACTAGCCAAATACCCTCTCCCGAAGTAAAGGAAACCTAAGCGTGTTAGGGGAAAAGAAAAAGACTAATGTACACACTATATAATTAACATATAAGGCCGTTCTTTTTGACTCGAATCGCCAACTCAACCGAATCGAATCAACCCGGTAAAACCGAAATGCAGAAGAATCGAACCGAACCGACTTAAGAACAGGACCTAAGTATGTAATATTATACTATTTGCAATCGAATTACGAAGAAAATAATGCTTGCATTACCATATTTAAAGCCACAACATGAGTCCTCTGCTTCATCTGTTTGTGATGGAATCACGGAACTCTTTTTGGCAAATTCTACAACTCATCAAATAGACAAATTGAAGGTTTGAAGAGCTTTTATAAAATAATGCATAAAAGCCTACTTTAAATTGATTTCGTTTCTTTACGTTATCATGAGATTTATATAATAATACACCTTATCAACTGGTTCAATAATGTAAAGTTTTCCAGCAATTATCATAATAGATTTAGCAATATATAAAGAGATCAAGCTGAAAAGAATCCTTGAACTTTCTGGACTTTCTATCCAATCAGAAAAGGCAATTGGACTTAATAAAAAATTGATTGATACTTAGAAGAGATATCCATTAAAGGAGAGCCACGTGACATGTTGCTAAATATGATGAGCAGGTAAATACTAATTGGATTTGCTTTAATAAGAGTAATAATTATCTTTATGTGACACTGGGCATGATATTTTAAGTTTCATGGAAGATGACAAGTTATGGCTTTTGGTTTAGAGTTTTTATATAATCTAATCTGAACTTAAGTAACTTATTCAAACTAAATTTGTTAGACAATTAATTTTGATTTTACTTTATGTTTACAATTGAGTGGATCTGGACCTATCAATGTTGAAAAATACTTTTTCTTAGGGTGAAGCATAACGCACCCTTAATAAGCCTAACTTGCCTAACTAGTAAGCTTAATAGTTATCAATATTTTTTCTAACTTTCATCTTCAATTTTTATGGCACCTCTTCCAACCTTCTAAAATTCTGAGTGTTTTAACATCGATCTCTTATTATCTCAGACTCATAAATACCATACCTCTTCTAGTCTACTTCGAGTTATATTAGAATCATGCATAACATAAGAGTCAGACATGGTAACAAGATTACAATAGCTAGTAATTCCATAACTTTGCTTTTAATTGTACTCTATGTTCCTCGTCTTATTTTACTTGGAAAAAAAATTACGATAAGAACTAATAAGCTCGAATTAGGGTAATACGAGCTAATAAGAAACAAGAGGGGTTTTGGTTGTGATCATTAGTTTTACTATGATTATATAAGTTTCAATAATAAGGTGTAATATGTTACATTTTGTTATGATAAGTTCCTATGAATGAATGACTTTTGTATATATTTTCAAGCTTGCTCTTCAAACCAACCTATTTCTTTTTTCTATCAGAAGGTGCTTCCAGAATCACTTTTTCTAATACATCCATTCTTATTTCATTCCAAATGAAGCCTTGAAAAATGTAGAAATGGAGGGGGAAATACAAAATAGGCGTTGATTCTAATACTTTCTGATATCATGTCTCTCATCAAAGAGTAAAGACATCTAATAAAGGACAGGAATTATATTACTCCCTCCGTCCCATAATATAGTTCACATTTCTTTTTGCACAGACGTACGCTTTGAACTAACAATATCTTCTATTTTGTATTAGTAAAAAATATAAAAAGTTGATAATATAAATGTAGACATTGAGACGAATCTGACAAGACCCCACATGAGTATGTTTTTTTGTATACATTAATGAGAATATTTGGTCAAAGATTTTAAAGTTTGACTCCCAAAATGAAAATGAGAACTATATTATGGGACGGAGGGAGTAGTAAAAAGTTACGATCAAAGTTTATAAACTTTGACCTGAGAATTAAAGATACTGCATGTCTAAAACGGTGAAAGTATCAATTACGTATCCTTAAAAAAGAGTAATAAAACAAAAACTTGGATTGCAACTAGCTAAAAGGACAACACACACATTACTTTGTTAATGCTATGAGGCTAAAAAGTCTAGTAATCTAAACTATACTTTATTAGTGCTATGAGGCTAAAAAGTCTAGTAATCTAAACTTTAATTTATTGCTTTCTTTTCGATGTTATCAGGATCACTATGTGACTAATAAGCCACTAATTAGGATGATGATACATCATGCATGTGGCATTTTATTTGACTACAATAAAAAAGATTTGAAACAACACCATACACAAAGATCAATTATGACCTAGATTAACGTGGAATTTTGGGAAAATGCCCTTTTTTGGAACTTGTGATGGTGAATGATAATGATGCTGGTAATGAAGACGACAAATATTGCGTAAAATAAGGTAAAAGGGCGAAAGGACTTTGCATTAATTTTATTGAAATTGTTACATGATGTTATTCATGAGAAGTTCACTATGCTTTCTGTGAAGTTGGCATAGCCAACGAGACTCCACTTGGTAAATCCTTCCATTGCTGGGTCACTGTTTTCAGCTGGCTGTAAAACTGGACGCCAGCTTTTCCTGAAAAAGTATGACAGTTTCATAAGTTATTATAAGTAACTTCTCTAAATAATAGTAGTGCATTTGATTGAGGATCATTTATAACACATTGGGTTTGAGACTTGAGTACCATAACCATCCGTCTGTACCTCATTGATTATATGGTTTGTTTTCTAAACATCAATTTAGTCATTCTTTGGTTTAGTTAATGGTACTATTAAGGCCTTAACGGCATGTTTGGTTAGTGGTACTAAATTGTGGTAATGATAATGCTTTTTAGTAAAAGTTTATGAAGACATTCCATTATTAACATCTATGGTAATGGAACTTGACGTTAAAACATGTGTTTTCCTTCATAAATTTCCATTACCACCCAATACCACCTTTCCAAGTGGTAAAGGATGGTAATGAAATTTTAAGAAGAAAATAGGTGCTTTGGGATAAAGTAGCATTACCATGGATGTTGATATGGAAATGCCTTCACAAATTTGCACTAGAGAAACCATTACCATTATCACCATTTAGTACCGCTAACCAAACATGCCGTAAGAGTAATATGGAAAAATGCACTGTATTTTAAATTTAGACATTGGCCTATTAAATAAGAACAATAACTTAGACTAGGAACGTGGCCAATTGTTCAGGAGGGACGGAGGGAGAACTAACCAAACACTCACTTGTATGAATGAAATACATCCCTATAACAGGGTTCAGGGATTTCATTTATTTGTGGGGAAGGGGGAAGGTCAAGAAGAGAGGTAGATTAGAGGAGATGAAAATAAGTAACAAGAAGAGCAAGATGATGAAATTTACCATAGAAATTGAGATCACCAGCAAAAGATGCCTTGCTGCCGGTAAATGAGAAGAACGGAAGAGGTACAGGAATTGGAACATTAATGCCGACCTGATTTACAGAATTCAAAGAAAATTCGCTAGGATCAAATTTGTATTGTTATAAATGGTTCCTAACAAAACCTACTGATTTCAATAGTGAGCATGGATTTGTGCATGAGGTTTAGTTTAATTACCTGTCCAGCCTCAATTTCAGTTTGGAACTTCCTTGCAGCAGCTCCCGATGAGGTAAAAATGGATGCTCCATTCCCGTATCTGTGGTAGAGAGATTATCATGGTCGTTAGACAACGAAGACTACATTTCAAACAGAATTTTAAGGATATAAGAAGCACGCACTTATTTTTATTAACGATGCTTATGGCTTCTTCTAAACTGTCAGCCTGATAAAAAATAATCATGAAAGAAAGAGTTAGCAATAGCTACAAGGTATAACAGCAAAAACTTCAACAGAAATGCTAGAGAAGTAGTTACTTAACCTGCATACAAAGTAATACTGGCCCAAAAATTTCCTCCTGTTCATATAAAGTAGAAAGGTTATGTCAATACATAGAATCTATTATGCTGCTCTAGAAGAGAAGAACAAAACCTAATCTACAGTAGATGAGATCGTAAATACTGATAAATAATACCTTGTAACACTCCATGTCACTTGTGACATCAGAGAGGATAGTAGGACCTATAAAGTTCCCATTTTCATATCCCGGAACCTGTTCGCATGTAACCGGGCCGAAGAAAATAAATTAACAGCACAAAGAAGTTGCGAAATATAGCCAATGAGCTACTATAGCAAATAAAAGTACACTAACAGAAGTTTTTTCATCCTATCCAGTATTAACAACTCAACATCTCCACAATGGTCCACATTATCACTTGGAACTCTGGGTTGAAAACATGAAAAAAAAAATATAGGTAGGAATATGGTGCATCACTAAGTTTATGAAGAATTTTGATGAATTGAGATACCCATTTTTCATGCATGAAACAACATATATCCCCTCTTAATTTCTTAATTTTGAGTTCTTATTGCCTAGAACCTCCTTTATATCTTATTTCATTTAACCACTCCTCAATTATATTTCTTCTAGATATCTACCATCATAAACCCACTTTTCCCATAGATAGCATGTTATAATGGCAATGTGTCCCTTCTCACAAAAAAATTACACAATGACTAACAAAGGGCATTTTCATCGTCATTTTAATTAAACAGAATAAGTCAAACATGGTGGTAGATTCATTTGAACAGATGGATGTAATTTAAGGGGTGGATGTAAACCTGCAAATAAAAGGCAGTTAATGAAAAAAAAAGCCATAAACAAAGGGACTATGAGGGGGAAAGAAGTTGGAAAAGCCTTTCTTCTGCACTGTATTGAGGACAAGAAGAGGAAGAGGGTAGAGACTGATCATGAATTACAACTACTTAATTGTGAAGCTCGATAGTGAACATATATATTGATAGCAGCCTATTAGACTAAAGAAACAGAAGATATACCACAATGTTTCTTCCATCAAGTACTAGTCTCGCTCCAGATTCAACCCCACTTTGAATCAAGTTGCATATTCGTTCCTTTGCCTGCCAATATCAAGATAACCCCAAATTAAGAATATTCTTAAATTATGCAAACAAAATGCAGATGCAACAAATGATTTCTACTGCCAAAAAAAAACAAATGATTTCTTGTGGGGGATCAGAATCGTTAGCTGCTACAATATTATCATGAAAGGTCCTTGAAACAGAATCTGCTGAACTAATAAGAACTGACAAATCATACCACAATACCCAGAGAACCTACATTCGCGGCTAAGCTCACAACATGATGCAGCTAAAGACATAGTAGGATCAGTACCTGCTTGCTTATGACTGGACCAAGGTCAGCATCAGGTGCTGTTCCAGCATTCACTTTCAGTGCTTTAGCAAGCTCAACCAACTTGTTTTCCCTTATAAATATCAAATAAGATTTGATTATATGACTGCTATTATTATTAAATGAAAAAAAAATCTTTTTTCACAAAATATTTTTACTGACTTCATGATATTTCTGTTACAAGCATGCAGCAGTTCTTGAAAGCTCAACTCCTGAGGAATGCTCAGAAGATTACATTGCTAGGAGGTGTTCTAACTTCTAATAACAAACTATGCACTTCCAAATTACATATGGTAAACAGATATAAAATCATGGTACTAGAAACACCATAATGCAGTAAACGAGTTTATGGTAGAATTTGTGGTCTACCCCCCCCCTTCCCCCAACCCACATGCAGAGGTATGCCATTGCATGGACCTTCAAACCTAAGAAATTCAGGCAAAAAGTCCCAGCAGATCCAGACCTAAAACACATGCAAAGAAAAAAGGAAGGAGCAGGAAGGATTTACAGCTTGCAAATACCAAATGGGACAACATATATAAATTAAGCAACTGAGTTAGTGCAAAAGGAATTATCGAGAGAAACAATTCACTTGCTCTTTAGTCCATACATAGCCTCAGTACCAAATATTTAGTATGAATAAGATAACTGCAAAAAAACATCGCACATTTCAAAGAGAACATCAAATACCATGTCTTTAAGTCTCCAACAAAGACCACAGTGCTTAGTGCCATGCACCTCTGACCCGCAGCACCAAAACCAGCAGCAATAAGTGCATTTGCAGCAGCATCAATATTTGCATCAGGCAAGACAATGGCATGGTTCTTGGCACCCATGTTAGACTGGTCAAAAGAGAAGCAGAAGCCAGTCAGCTAATAATAACACAATTAGACAGATAATTCGATTCCCAAATGGACCATGTGACTTGCAATACCTGAACACGCTTTCCTTTAGCTGATGCTCTTCCATATATGTGCATGCCAGCCTTCAGTTCAATAGGATAAGAAAGATCCATCAAAATAAGCACTCAATTAGATTTACAAAATACTCCCTCCGTCCCTAAATTGAGTGCCCATTTCTTTTCGGCACAAGTATTCAGAAGAAATCATGTGTAGGACCTTAGTTGTATTAAATCATAATTAAATATAGAAGTTAGTACACTTTTTATGAATTGTTTATTAAGGAGAGAGAATGTGGGCCATATGGGAAAGTGGGTGATTTTATAAAAGTTGAAAGCAAAATAATATTTTAATTGGTGGACCCATACCAAATAAGAAAATGGGAAATCTATTTGGGACAAACATAAATGGTAAAATGGGCACTCTATTTAGGGACGGAGGGAGTAATAATTGAATTTTAAAAATAACCAGTACTTGAGGAAAAAATAGACAGATATTTTCTGCTAAATATCTTGAAGAAAGAATTAACATGCAAGTAGATTGAAGAATCAACGACTACCAACAGATCCTCATCCCCTTACTCCCCCAGCCCAAATAAAAAAGAAAAGAAAAAAAGGGAACGAAAACACAAACACACACTAGGGCTTATTTTCTTGCATTTTGGTTATATTTCTGTTTCTAATTCCTTTTTCGGACCTTTTTGCTGGTTTCTGGTTGTTAATCCTAGTACAATGAACAACAAGGCTCACAAGGATTTCAAGGTAACAAGTTGCAAATTCACAATTAACTATCAAAAACATATGAATTACAGATACCATGATAACTAGGTTTTTCCATTCTCGTGATTCTACCTCATTAGTTCAATAAACTCATAACATCAAGAACAAGCAATTATGACTGGTATGTCTTAACATGAATTAATTGATAATGCAAAAGTCCAAAATAAACTTACATTATTAGAACCAACAAAAGATACAGCACGGATATCGTCATCATCACATATACCGTTGACAGTATCCTGTATCATTAGCACATACAGTTGCATTAAACATGGTGGGATGTGAGGCACATTAATTAGCAAAGAAAAATCGGTTCCTATCCCCTCCCCAATAATTATGCAACTGAAACCACATGAAAACAGCAAATCCTGCAAGATTTTAACCTTTGCATATTATGGGGAGAGACAGAAAACAAATTGACAAAAGTCCCAACAAAAAAAGACATACATTAGTCCCATGAACAATGTTTAAGACACCATCAGGTAGACCTGCTTCCATAGCCAACTCAGCAAGCATAACAGAAGCACCTATCCAGGGAAAAGGAAAAAAAAGACCAGAATCAAGCTTTAATATTGGAGAAATTGCATAGTCAAGCTACAGGAATCCTAAAACATTTGAAGTATAAACATCAATACAAGAAGCATAAATTGAGAATAAATGTGTGGGAAGAAAACAACGTGCACATATGGCTACAAAATCTCACATTATGAGTAAGCACTAGTCATTTCAACACCCGACATCACAAAATGACATGTAAGTAGTATGATAGTATCAGATTCCTAGACAGTATAATCGTATATAGATACTTGGCTGTGAACCTGTTCTAAAAGAAAATAACAAAATGAAAAGAAGCTTAATGTATAAATGTCAGATACTACTAAATGCCTAATCGCCTGAATAACATAAGGGAACACTATACTAAAACACGAGCTAATGCGGCTATATATACAAAGGCTACATCTTTACTTCCAGTCAATGAGATTTTTTTTCAAAGTATCTTGATACAATCAATTATATGAATCAAAAAAAAATCACAAGCCATCTCAGAGCCACACATGATATTCAAGCGAGATACATAAATAGCACAAGGAACAAAATATCACCTGGATCTTTCTCTGATGGCTTTAAAATGAAGGTGTTGCCGCAGGTGACTGCAACTGGAAACATCTGAGATCATATGCATCATATTGTCAGCATCTGGAATAACAATGCTCCCCCGCCCCCCCCCCAAATGCATTTAAGAAGTAGATATAAATTTCTTCAATATAATACAGGCAAGCCAACTTCTGCAAACAAGGAACTTCAAAAATAAAATCGAAATTGCAAACTAAGACAACACAAGTAACGTTGGGAGTGTTAAATCAAACCATATATTTGGCATTTGTTCTTATGTTACTGAATCTTGTAATACTGCTCAAATGATCATACAAGGATATCCACAGCACTCTACTCATGAGATGCTTAAAGCTGGATTATCCACCAACCCAAAAGGTCAGAACCAACACTAATCTTGTACCCATTTGTATTATAATTTATATTCTCATTCAAATTTTTACCCTCTTTGAGATGAATCTTTCCATTCATTTCTATCATTACAAGTCACAGGAATTAATACTAAAATGCGCTTTTATATAATAAATCTAGTTCTAGTACTTTTGACTCCTAAATCAATACATATTACTCACTATTGATGATCAAGTTTGATCTTCACTGCCAAACTGAAACTATAACAACCAAGTCTGTTAAACTTACTGGCAATAGTCATATGTCAAGGCTCATGCAAAAGAAAATAAGCTTTGCAACGTATCAAATAGGTGAACGAGATGGTGGATACATGCAACTCTGTAAAATACAGAGTATTAGATTATATTAATTTAACCAAATGATTATTATTCATTACAAGGGTTATCCACTACGAGGTACACAACCACTACATCCAAAGGTTGGTGCTTCATGGACCAATTCATTAAACAATACATGGCATGTTTTCTTATATTAATGAATAATACAATATAATTCTCCAGATTGTAGAGATATCCTTCAATAACAATTAAATGAGAATGGATCTTGTAAGGCTACATGTGAAAAGAAATATTATCTTTCACATAAGAGCTCTACTTCCCAGTTCCCACTGAGAACAACAACTATCATCAAATAGTACATGAAATAATGCTGGATACTAGATATTCTATTCCTTACCCACAAAGGAATCATCGCAGGAAAGTTAAAGGGGCAGATGCCAGCACAAACACCAAGAGGCTCTCTAATGCTGTAAGTATCGATACCATTTGATACATTGGAGACAAATTCTCCCATTTGAAGAGTCCCCATGCCACACACATGTTCCACCACCTCTAAAGAAAATTTTCAAGAATCAAACATTAGATTACCAATAACAGCTTATAACAACGCTATAATCCAGTGCTTATTAAGTCACAAACCTAACCCACGAAAAACATCACCCTGTGCATCTTTGAGTGTCTTTCCTTGTTCGGTGGTTATATTCAGGGCGAGCTTATCCTGAAATGTAGATTACGTCAACAATGACAATAAATCCATGAAAAAAGAGAAGGGATGTAAATCACTTTTCTTCACCATGTCTCTCCTAATAAGTTCTTGAAGCTTAAACATTATACGCTGACGAGTTGTAACAGGTGTGTTTCTCCATGATGGAAAAGCTTGTTTTGCTGCAGATACTGCAGCTTTGAACTCCTCTTTTGTTGTTAATGGAACTTGAGAAACAATTTCTTGTGTGGCCTGACAAAAAGATGAACCATGAAAGAGTATGAGTCTATGAGACATAGTAGTGACAAAATTAGCTGTATATATGGGCAACAATCAATTTCTAAACAGGTACTGCTTAGAAAAATGAAAAACATGAAAAAGCAGAGCTACTCTCAAATTAAGAAAAAGAAGCTAAAGAGATTACCGGATTTAGAACATCAATTGCTTCAGCTGCTTGTGATTCAATGAATTTGCCTCCTATCAGCAGAGGAACCCTCTGACACAATTATCAGGATACGATGAGTCAATGATTCAGCAGCGCAAAAGTTCTGATATAAAAAATCATAACTCGGAGCAGAAAACAAACAGTACTCCCTCGCCCCCGTTTCCTGTTTGATACAGTATTGTGTAATTATTTCAGAACTACTAGTTACTACACAAACAGCATCTTTCATCAATCCTCTCCATTAATTCCTCATCCTCTCCTTTCTTATGATTTCCCATTATGCCAAACAATGCAGCTCACAGAAACATGGAGCAGAAATTAGCAGTCAAAAATTTTCCTTGCAAAATTTCAAATTCTTTTTGTGTCCGGAAAAGGGGGGGAGGGGAGAGAAAAGATTCCAGTAACAGGAACATTAACAAATGACAAGTACAAAAGGTCAATTTGATATCCTAATCCCCCAGAAGTTGTTTCCTTAAGTTGTAACATCTTCAATAGGCCTTACAAGCCGCCACAGTAGGATACTCCTGACAGATATAAGCCTAGGTTGATTCCATTACACGAGCAATTGACAAGGCTAAACAGTCCATCAGGCTTATGAGGTGGTGGTGCGCCCTAAAGTTAAAGGGTAAAATCCTATCACAGTTTGAATTGGAAAAAGATAAGCAAATGTCTCAACAGGTTCAATTCGACCAAGAGTAAAACCTCACCAAGGAATTTCTCCTTGTAGGTGAATTACTTTATCCTTTCTATAGAATACCGGCCGATTCTCATCCATGAAACTTGTGAATTTGTAGGCCTTGGACCACCATTTCGAGCAGGAAAATTTGTCATCGAGTGATAGAGATTAACGATTACCTTGTAAATAATTATCCCATTCTTCTTGATAAAGCACCTAAAGATCTTCCAAGCTATTGAAATATTCTCAAAGGCTTCTTTGCTACCTCTAGACTCTAGTTAGAAGATAAAATCTCTAGATAGAACCAAATTATCAACTACAATACTTCAAGATGGTCCATTAACATAGTTATTACTTTTAACTTTTGATGTGGAACAACATAACTTTTCGCTTTTCTTAATGAATTACCAAGTCTTAGGCTTCAATCAACCAAAACATTCCACATATACTACTAAACTATCAACTATCAAGAACAATCATTCAATTTCCCAGCAATTGAAGACAACAACAACAGCAAAATTATGATTGGAATTTTAGTTCCATTTTCACAGATTCTATCCATTAATGAAAAAGTGATCAACTAATTCTCTCCAAAATTTTCAATTTAAATCAACAAAAACGCATATAACAAAAAAAGCAGTATCATAGAAATTACCGAAGATTTGTGATGTTGACTAGATGGCTCAGTTGCAGTTGAATACTTGAGAGCATATAACTGAGGTCGCAACAATTTCAAATTTCTTGCTAACATTTCCGGAAACAACAATGAATAAAATCAACATCAAATTGATTTACGAAACATCAAAAAATTCAATCAGATGTTGAATTCAATCAAACCAAAAGCTCAAATATCCAGAAAATTGATAAGATTGTTACCTCGTTGAAGCGAGAATTGAAGCATCTTGACTGTAAGAAGAGAGAGAGTAGAAAGGGGAAGATTGAAGAGAGACTACTTGATTAGAATAGAAACCGAAAAGTTTTTTTTATCAAATTTGTATGATTTTATGGAAGTACTAGTTTTTTCTACTTACTACTATTGTAAAAACCAAATTTGGAAGAAGATCGTGCGGTGAAGAAGCGTCGAAAAGCAGTCAAACCTTTGAGATTGCGAGTTCAGCAATAATTTTCTTTTTAAAGATTCAAGAGATTCCTATGTGATTGGGATGATGACGGTACATCCACCTCGGATTGGATAAAATGATAAATTCCACCAAAGTAGTTAAACGGGGAGGAGGAGGAAAATAAACAAGTTCTGAGTTTAACGTAGTATCCCAACTAGCTACAAAAAATGAGATTGAGGTGGTGGAGCAGTGGCATCGCTTCCCACCTCATATCCCTGAGGTCTAGGGATCAAATCTCATGGGACTCATGTGAGGATTTCCCCTTATCCCCCCTCAAGTGAGTCCCCTTCATCTTACCTTAAAAAAAAATTTCCGGATCTCATAATATGACTACAACGTTAAGAAGAAAAAACACTACTAATATCATAAATATCCTTATAGAGAAGGAAAATGAGAGAAGCTCCGCATTATTGTCACAAAATTGCATTCACTACGCTTAGCGCATCACACCCCAACCATACATGTTGCCAGCCAAGTCTCCAAGCCAACCCAACACCATACCTCGCAGCCGCAGCTTCCGCAACTCCAGCAGCCCACCGTGAGCTGATTCGCATGACAGCAGAAAGTTGGCATGTATCATCACGCACCACAACACCTATACCCACACCCCACCATCATAGACATGCGCATCAACATTAACTTTCATCCATTCATGAGGAGGCTTAGCCCAGCTCACCACTCCAACACGTTGGTGGCTAGGACACACCCCAATTAGCTAACACTGCTGATACTTACCAAACTCATTCACCAGCCGGCAAAAACCCGCAACCACACATTGTGAGATGGTCTACTGCTCTCAAACGTAGCTTTATTTCGAGACATCCAAGCTGCCCAGGCCAAAGAGGCAAAGAGAAGTAGGTCCTCTTTTGATGAATTATTAGCAATCCACATAAACTTATATGCAAAAGAAGAATGTGGAGAAAACATCAACAAGGGTTGCCAATGGACTTTGGTTCTAGATTATATTCACCTCAAAATAATCAAACAAAGCATGTACAATAGTCTCACTTTCAGCTCTACATATGTGACAAGTAGCATTCGCGATTATATGACGGTGATAAGGTATTTCCTTTACTGTTAGGCTGGCTTTACAAGCCCTTTGTGTGAAGTGACAAAGTTTTGGAGGCCCTTTCAGATTACACACCCTCTTCCACAACCCTTTTTCACCAGACCCATAAGAGAGAAGCCACGCTCGTTCCCGTCCAAGCATCCCTAGCCAATATCCCGACCTCACTGAGAATATGCCATCCACAGCCGGCCACCAGAATTTGCGATCATCCGGCCATGATGAAGAAAGGGGAATGTTCGCCACCAGCAAAGCATCCTTAGGTTCCATCACTTATTGTATCACATCCATCTTCTAGCATCCCTTTTCAACATCTATTAAGCTGCTCACCTACCATTAATGATCGATCACTAGTATCCTTTGCGGAAGGAACTATATGAGCACCCTCTCCCGACAACCAAGCATCATCTCATACATTGATTTTCCGCCCATCTCCTACTCTCCATTTCAAACCTTCCAACAAGAGAGACTTGTCCCCGCATATACTCCTCCATGAAGAGCTTGAGTCGTAACTTCTACGTGCATTAATAAAATATGAATATTTATAATACCTCCCCTTTAATACACCATGAAGAAGAGTATTATCCTGATCACACAAACACCACCTTGCTTGGCTAGAAGTGCTTGATTAAAATTTCCAATTCCTAGAAAACCCATCCCACCCATAGACTTAGGCAAACACAACGTCTCCCATTTATGCCAATGCAACATTATTGCTCATTTGAGCAAAATATGTGACAAATGTGCAAAAAACTATGAGCATCTAGTTCTAGCTAGATAGTTTTTTTTTTCAAATTTTATGTATAACCCTCTATAATTTGTTAATTCTGAACAAGTGGATATTTAATCTTTCTTCTTTTGATGATTTAAAGATTCTTAGAATGTGAAAACGTAAAACATTCAACCACCAAATGTATTTGCATGGCCTTTTGATTAGGTAAGTAAGTTGAAAAGTATTATATATGAGTATTTATGATAAGTTTGAATATATATTTACTAGTCTTATATGTACGCAACGCGTGCGAAAGTATATAGAAAATTGAATTAATTGGGTAGAATGATTGTCTCTGTATTTTGTTTTATCAAAAAATTGTTGTTCGGTTTAAATGTGGTATTTTTTTTTCTTTGTTCCACCTTTTTTTGTTTAAATGAAGCATGTAGTTGTCCCTTTTTTTATTCTTTTTATAGGTTGTTTGGTTGACATAAGCAAAGTGAAACTTTCTCCTAACCAAGAAAAACAAAAATTCTAGGAAGTTGTACTTACCACAAATTGAGGAAAGATAATAAGTAGAATATTTTATGAGAATTCCAACTTCCTACCATCAACCAAATAATATTACTCAACTCCAAATATATAGAAAGTACATAAACAAGGAAGTATAGCTTCCTAAGTCCACCAAATAACACCAAGAAATATTCTGATACAACAACTGTTGCGTCACGTGGCAATACAACTTTATCACAACTCCGACAAAATAGAGAGATTTTGGGGACTAATGAAAAATATAAAAAATAAATAAAAATCTTTTAATTGATTAAGAATAATTTGAATTTTTGATTGTATTACATAAGATTTACCGTGTTCGGTATAAAAAAAATAAGATTTACCGTGTTTTTAAAGGATATTTTCTGATTTAACAACCACCTTTTTTTTTTTTTTTTCTCTTATTCTTTACTGCTGCTAAGTTAAAGCTAGTAACAGTAAAAATTCATTTCCCCACAATCATCACTTTCTCACTCCAGCCAACTCCTTTGTTGAAGGTAATTGAAGCTAATTGAAGCTCCAACCTTTATAGAGGTGAAGACCATGAAAACTAAAGGCTAATAAATTCAGAAAACTGACCTCTCCACTTCTCTTGCATCAGCAATTTGGTATAAGTATAAGAACTGCTTGTTCCAAAAGAAAACGAGGTATGTTGTTTAGCCGAAGTTGTAGTCACATTGCTTTAATTTGGTAAACTAGTTATTAGGCCCGGGCGATGTCTCGGGTTATTAATATTTTCAATACCAAAAAAGAAAGATCTAATTGCCGCATAGTCCATTGGTTAACTTTACTATAGTAACTTGAGGTTACGTGGTCGAATCTTGTACGAAACATGTTTCTATTTTTTTAATGTATGTTGATGACATGGAGCGAAACAACTACATGAACGCCTTTTAATATATTTGTATAGATTATCTATTCTTTAATTGCCAAAATAACATTAAATAATGCAATCACTTGATACACTAACAAAGTGCCAAATTACGCCCAATCAAAACCAAAATTCACCATTAAATAACAGCAAAATAAGCCAAAAGAAAAAAAATCACTGATCAATATAATAAGCTCACAAAGTTGGTTAAAGTTTTATGTTAAAGGAAAGAAAACGTAAGACATGCATCCAGCTTCTTAAAGACAAATCCTTACTAATAACGAGTCTTTTGATGCAAGTTCTACATACGAAATTGTTTGCAACTTCTTAAAGTAAGATAATTTTTTACTTTTTATACCAATCTGAACCTGGTACTACTTTATTTTTTTTATACCAAAAGTCTTGATGTATAGTAATATTTTTTCAAACAACAAATATAAAAAACCTTCAATATCATGGATGATGCCGTTAATGCCGGAAAGATGTTCCATGAAATGTCGGCCACTAGGCCTTTCTTTCCTTGGACTATTACTTGTTTGTCCAATCTACTGAACAACGGTTCATACATTCAGTGCATCAGTTGATCAGAAAATTGCTTACTACTCCCAAAAGAACTCATAACCTGTATTTGCACACCCAAAAGAAAAAACCCAGAAAAATGGATGTATCAGTAGTTCTCACACTGGTACAAACACTTGTTCAGCTACTTGATTCTCCCATTTGTCAAGAAATTGAATCTGTATGGGGTTACAGATCTCAACTTGAGAAACTCAGGACCACTATGTCCACTATCAGAGCTGTGTTACTTGATGCTGAACAGCAACAGAGGCAGCAACTTCAGCTCACCAATACCCAACAAGACAAGCTTGAGAGGCTCAAGGAGGCTGTTTATCGAGCTGATGACTTGTTTGATGAGGTCGCTACTCTTGCTCAGCACAAGAACCTCATGTCTGGTAACCGTATCAGTAAAGAGCTCAGCACAAGAACCTCATCGCTACACTTGCTTTTTCATTGCCTCGAGAGATTAAGAATGTCAGGCAGATTATGGATGATATAGCTAAAGATCATCGTGACTTTGGGTCGACTCAATCAGTTGGTCTACAGGTGAAGAGTACCTCGAGGGAAACTCACTCCTATATATGTGAGGAAGATGTGATAATTGGGAGAGATGAGGACAAGCGGATTGTGATAGATATGTTAGTAGATACTAGTGTTGAGAAGGATGTTTGTTTTATAAGCATAGTGGGGATTGGAGGATTGGGAAAAACAACTCTTGCCAAACTTGTTTATAATGATGACACGATTGAAAAGGAATTTCCATTGAAGATGTGGGTTTGTGTGTCTGATGATTTGAATGTCAAATCACTTCTTGGTGAAATTCTTGGAGCTGCCACCAGCACAGGTGTTGGAAGTGACCTGAATATGGACCAACTCCAGATGAAGCTTCGGCAAGCACTTGAGGGGAAGAAATATCTCCTTGTTCTAGATGACGTTTGGAATGAGGATGTTAATGAATGGCTCAAGTTAGGAAATCTTTTGATTGGAGGTGGGAGGGGTAGCAGAATTGTAGTGACAACTCGCTCTAGAGAGGTAGCGAAAATTGTAGGAAGCCACAAGATACACGAATTGGAAGGTCTTTCGGAGGAAGAATCTTGGAACTTGTTTGAGAGAATGACACTTGAACCGGGGCAGCATCAAATGGAGGCGCACTTAGTTGATATTGGCAAAGATATTGTTCGAAAGTGTGCTAATGTTCCACTTGCCATTAGGGTCATTGGAAGTCTTCTTCGAGGACATGGCGAAAGGAGGTGGCAATATATGAAAAACACCGACTTTGCTAACATAAAGAAAGATGATCATCAGGTGAAAAGCATACTACCTGTGTTGAAGATCAGTTATTATTATCTTCCGGTTCATTTGAAGATCTGCTTCAGTTATTGTGCTGTATTCCCTAAGGATTACAAGATTATCAAGGAGGATTTGATATGTCTTTGGATGGCACAAGGCTTTATTGTGCCACTAGATGATAGAGAGAGTTTTGAAGATGCAGGTGAAGAATATATTATGAATTTGCTCCAAAGGTGCTTCTTTCAAGATGTAGATCGAGATGAGTATGGTGACATTGAGTCATGCAAAATGCATGCTTTGATTCATGATGTTGCTAGAGAAGTAGCAGGAACCGACATCTATAATCCACGTTGTTTCAGTGAGAAAACTCATCATTTCTTTTTAGATGGTTATCAGAAGAAAAAAGCTCTTGACAATCATTTATCCAAGATGAAAAGGTTATCTACAGTTCTAAACATTGATGATGACGAAGCATGCTCGATGAAGGGGCTTCTAAAACTAAGACATTTAAGGGTATTAGATATGCGTAGTCCCTGGTTAAAAAAGTTGCCAAGCATGATAAGTCAACTACTGCATTTGAGATATCTTGACCTCTCTGATAAATTCATGCTTATTGTGCTTCCTACGTCCATTACCCAACTTTATAATTTGCAGACGCTAAAATTACGTGATTGTAGATGTCTAAAAGAGTTGCCAAGGGAGTTGAGCAATTTAATTAATCTCAGGCATCTTGATATACATGGTTGTCTGAGTTTGACTCATATGCCTCAAGGTTTGGATTGTATGACTAGGTTGCATAAGCTAACAGGGTTTGTGCTTGGTAGAACAAGCACTTACTCTGGTGCTAGTGTTGGTGGCATTAGAGACTTGAAAGAGCTTAACAACCTCAGAGGCTACATGGAAATCAAGGTGCGACGAGGTTGTACATATGATGCAGCAGAGGTTAGGGAAGGGGGATATCTAATAAATAAGCAACACTTGTTGGAAATCAACATACACTGGTATCCTGATGAATACGCAGATGTTAATGAAATTAGTGACACGGGGAATGATTCAGAAGCATTACTGCAAGGCCTCCAACCCCACTCTAATCTTAGAAAATTAAGGTTGTATTCTTATCATGGAGTTCGATTCCCAAGATGGGGGTGTTCATCAATGAACCTCGAAAGTTATCTCCCAAATCTTGTTGAAATAGAACTCGATAAATGTACAAATTTGGAGCATCTTCCACTGATGAGTCAACTGCGTCATTTGAAAGTCCTTATATTAAAAAGATTATTGGAAACGGAGTATGTGGAGAGCAGTAATATTAGAGGGGAAGGGGGTTGTACAACAACAAGAAGGTCAAGACAAGTATTCTTTCCATCACTTGAACAACTTAAGCTAACTGACTTGCCAAAGTTGAAGGGATGGTGGAAATCGTCATCACATTCAGATTTAGAATCAGGGGAGCGTGAGACAGAGATGGAAAATGGGGATGATATAGTTAATAACAATATTGAGCAGCAGCAAGAAAATCAATTGTCAACATCAGACATGCATAATTCATATTCATTCCCTCAACTTTCTTGTCTAGAAATTTCGGGGTGTCCCCAGCTGACAACATTTCCCTTGTGTGTGCAACTGGAAACACTGAAGTTGCTCAATTTCAACGAAGCATTGGGACCAATAATGAGGGCGAATAGCATTGATTTATCTTCCTCCGCAAAAGGGTTGTATCAGGATGGTGATTCTCTATCGACGTCAGATACAAAAGGAAGGTTGAAGGAAGTGTGGATAGATAATGTTGGATATTTCAATGTTGTACCCATGTCAAAGTGTATGTACTTCTTCCACCACTTTTCCAATCTGCTGATAAAAAATGATGAGAAAATAGAGAGTTTGACAACCGTGGAGGTGTTTCGAAGTGGTTGCATGTCCTCTCTTCGTACCCTTGAATTTCGATCATGTAGGAAACTGAAGCAGGTATCAGAAGCAGGAGTGTGGGAGCATCTCACTGCCCTCGAGACCCTAAAGTTGCAGCACCTCGATGAGTTAGAGTTTGATAATGAGGATGTGGATGCTATTCCGGGTAGTAGAATTTGTAGAGAAGGAGAGGGAGATAATGATCTTCCTTGGAGCTGCCTTGCTTCCTCTCTCTCTTACTTGACATTATGGAATATCCCGAAGCTGGTGAAGCTACCAAAGGGGATGCTCCACTTGACTGCTCTCCATTCTCTTACTATTAGTTGTTGTCGGAATTTGGAAGCGCTACCCCCTTGGATAGCCTGCTTATCTTCTCTCCAATCCCTTAAAATTTGGGATTGCAAAAGATTGAAATCATTGCCAGAGGAGATGCGCCACCTCACCTCCTTACAACGACTTCATTTGAGTGATAACTCGGTCGAGCTCCATGAAAGATGTCAGGAGCCCACTGGTGTCGACTGGCCAAAAGTCCAACATATCCCCTTCGTTTCCCTTGACGGACGTATTTCTCGTGAGCGTGGCATAATTTTCGGGTGTTTACCAATGAAATTTACAAGGACATGAAGAAGCATTTAGAGGCAATTTAATGACTCACTTTTCTCAGGTACATTAAATTACGGTTTTTTATACACCAGTAAGGCTGTAAGTAAACCCAATATCTCATCACTGGAGGAACTGAGAAGCCTTATCCCAAATTCCCAAATATGTAATGTATGTATGTTCCGATTATTTAGTTGTCAAACCTTTCTTCTACTCACTATCTTGCTAAACAACGTACACATCCTTTGGTTTTAGAGAATCAACTTAAACTAGTGTACTTGCCTTTTGTCGTCCTTTCAATCATCAAGTCTTTACTATGTTTTCTTAATAGTGGTTACCTAAAGTTCACGGTATTATTTCTATTATATAAGGGAAGGGGGGAGGAAGTTGGTGTCCCCCATCTGAAAATACTAAATTACTTTTAATGATCTAATGGAATGAAAAAAAATTATAAAAGAAAACAATTTGAATCATTTCTCATTTCAACTTGCCATTCTAAACAAGTTAAAAATGGTATATATATCAAATATTTTAATCAAAAAATTAAATGGACAAAATATCTTGCTTTTTTTATAAGAGAAGATAGCATACATGACGTCCACCTGAAAAGTCTAAAACATTTACTACCTTTGATACTCTTTAATTTAGCCAAACCAACTCATTGTGTCCATACTTTTTGCTCAAAATTCATTCACAAAAAAATAATATTAAAAATCACTCGCAACCTTTGTTAGTTTTTTACATTAGCGAATTGGTATATATAAATTCATCAAACTATTATTCTTTCACATTTTAAGTGTAATCATAACTACAATGCAGATGAGGTATATAATAAAATAACAAGTTTTGAAATTAACGCACGTATCGCGTGCATATAAGACTAGTTGTAATATGTTGTCACACTATATACTTTTTTACTATTATTATAAATAGAGTATCGAGACTTGCCTGTGCAACACACAATAATAACTAAATTTTTATTATTAATAATATGTCAATAATAATATAACAAAAACAATTAATAAAAGGGAATAAATTTGAATTTTTTTCATTCACCTCTTGACTTTAGTGGATTGTTCCTATCTACACATTAAAAAAAATATTACGCCTAATAATGACTTACAAATCAAAATCATAGATGGGAATATTTTCTTTTGTATTCAAAAGTTACCTGTAATGCATAGCTGATGAACGAATATAACAATATCCCATATAGCATTTTTTGTGTTACATACTCGTATTATTTTAAATATAGAATCAAAATTAATAAACTTTGACTTTAAAGAAGCAAATGGATAATATAGTAAAAAACAGAGGGAGTAGAAAGTAGCTATATACTTGGAACAGCCTAAAAAATAATTGTTCAGAGATATAAAATAGGCAAAATATACCTGATCCTTACAAATATGAGACGAGTCACGAGTCCACTAAGGGTTCTTCAGAATCAGTTCAGCATAATGCAATAACTAGATCACAGCATCATCCTAGGGTTCTAGACTAATAGGCTTTTTTGAGAGGATTCCCATAATAAGCCAAAACTTAATTTGAAAAAGACGACGACTCTCGTTGAACATTTCAGAATAGTACTTTAATTACACTAATGTTTCCAGGAGGAGGAAATAGAAGTATTGTAAATTTAAAGATGTTAGGGTTCAGCCTCAATGACACAACCAAATTCATCAATTGGCACGAAGCATTTATCAAAGCTCGCTGCGTGCATTATACCAAAATTAGAGTCATCACCTATTGGGAATTCGTTCCACTGTTGTCTTAATGTTTTAATTTAAGTATAAAAATCAGCTCCAGTTTGTCCTGCAAATATACATATGAAAAATGAGAACAAGTCTGGCTTATACAATTACAAACTAATATGTAGAGGGGGTAGAGCAGTCCTGAACTAGGATGCGCAAAAGCACACTAGTAATCAGTGAATACAGCGTTAGTACATCTTCAAAAAAAATTGCATTTTTAGAATATGCTACTGAGAAAACACAAACATTACTGACCATACGACTACGATCTGACTTCATTTAATCCAGTTAGAATATGCTATTGAACAAACACAAACAATACTGAAGATAAGAGCTGACAATTCGGATTGTTTTCGGTCAAGTTTGTTCTTTGGTCAAGTTTGTTTTCGGGTCAATTTATAATTATATAAAACTTAATATAAAATCAAATTATGCTAAATGCGTCATATCGGGTTGTTTGGCTCCGGTTTAGCTCAATTCGAGTTCAGAGATTGCGAGTTCTATATAATGACTCTAATTTTAGTGTTTTTGACTCCTAAATCAATATATTCTCAACATTGATGGTCAAGTTTAACCTGCACTGCCAAACTGAAACTATAACAACCAAGTCCGTTAGACATACTGGCAATTAGTCATCTGTCAAGGCTCATGGAAAAGATAAACTTCGCAACGTATCACATAGGTCAACAAGATGGTGGATACATGCAACTCCGTAAAATACAGAGCAGAAGATCATATTAATTCACCCAAATGATGATTATTCATAACAAGGGCTATCTCCACTACATCAAAAGGTTGATACTTCATGGATCATTTCCATTAAACAATACATGGAATGTTTTCTTATATTTGTCTCTTGGCAGTTCTCCTTTAGAATGAATAATACAATATAATTCTCCATATTGTAGAGATATCCTTCATTAGTTAGTTAAACGAGAATGGATCTTGTAAGGCTAAATGTGAAAAGAAATATTATCTTTCATATAAAAGCTCTACTTCCAGTTCCCACTGAGAACAGCAACTATCATCAAATAGTACATGAAATAATGCTGGATACGAGATATTTTATACCTTACCTACAAAGGAATCATCGCAGGAAAGTTAAAGGGGCAGATGCCAGCACAAACACCAAGGGGGTCTCTAATGCTGTAAGTATCGATACATTTGATACATTGGAGACAAATTCTCCCATTTGAAGAGGTCCCCAAGCCACAAACATGTTCCACCACCTTAAAGAAAATTTTCAAGAATCAAACATTAGATTACCAATAACAGCTTATACCAATGCTATAATCCAGTGCTTATTAAGTCACAAACCTCACCCATGAAAAACATCACCCTGTGCATCTTTGAGTGTCTTTCCTTGTTCGGTGGTTATATTCAGATTTCAGGGCAAGCTTATCCTGAAATGTAGAGTACGTCAACATTGACAATAAATCCATGAAAGAAAAAAGAGAAGGGATGTAAATCACTTTTCTTCACCATGTCTCTCCTACTAAGTTCTTGAAGCTTCATTATACGCTAACGAGTTGTAACAGCAGGTGTGTTTCTACATGATGGAAAAGCTTGTTTTACTGCAGATACTGCAGCTTTGAACTCCTCTTTTGTTGTTAATGGAACTTGAGAAACAACTTGTGTGGCCTGACCAAAAGATGAACCATGAAAGAATATGAGACATACTAGTCATAATATTAGCTGTATACATGGGCAACAATCAACTTCTAAACAGGTACTACTGCTTAGAAAAATTAAAAAGATGAATATGCAGAGCTACTCTCAAAAGCAATAAGAAAAAGAAGCTAAAGAGTGAAGGAATATGTCCTTAGACATTCCGGCAATTACTAAATATAAATAGGAATGTTATTATGAAGATAATAAAGTTAATTATTTTAGTAATCGTATTTACTTGCTAGAGAATAAATATGATTAATAGGACAATATTGATTGGGCCTATAACTAAAATAGATTAATCCTATGAGGACACACATCAGAAGACAAGTTAGGACAAAGCAATCCAAATCCATTTAGGATTAGGATTGGGCCGGTCCAAAGGAGAATAGGAGGAGAATTAGTTCTCCTAACTAACCTATGACTCTTCTATTATATATAGGATATAATATTAGGGTTTAGGTAATCAATTGATTAGTTAATTAGTTTCTTTTCACTAGAGAGAGAAAGAGAAACCCTAAATCTATTCTCCATAAACCGGTGCCTATACCATCAAAAGCAAGAGATTTTCTTCTCTTCCGTTCTAGCAAACGTTGGTGTTCAACTTGGTGCTCGTGGGTCGATTAGAGGAGCAACACTTGGGGCTCTCGGATCTTCAAAGCTTGCATACAACGGGAAATCACGCTACAAAGGTTTGATATTTAATCCCTATTGAATGATTCATATGTTTGATTATGTTTGCGATCCTATGATAGATGTTAGGAAATTGTTTCCGAAATTCCGCTATATGCATCTATATATATTCCTACAAAGGGGTATCGGTTTTGCCTAATTCATAATATTCATATGATCATATAATTGTATGCAAAGTTATTATTTTTATTCAATTAAGGGAGGATTTATTTATGGCTTGAATTTGCCTAATTGATATTTGATATTAATTGATTGGAAATTGTAAATAATTGATTTAATTGTGATTTATGCTCAAATAATTTTATAAAGTTCCGATTTTTTTATATTATGGCCGATATAAATTGGTTGATTCACTCTAAAATTTTCGGATTTTTATAAGTATATTTGTTAGATTTAAAATTATTTAATGTTTAATTTGATTAATCATTGAAATAATTTGTTAAGAATTAAAGATTTGATTTTTAATTTGTTAAATAAATCTAATGTTCATCACCCACATAGATCTAGAATAATATGATGGCTGAAAATAATTTGATTATTTTTCCCACTAATTTTCGAATTTTATCATATTATTTATGAATTTTGGTTAAATTTTATGTTTAATTTGATTATTCATAGAATTTAAGGATAACAATTAAAATATTTGATTTTATTTGTTAAGATAATTCAGTAGATCACCCTAAAAATTATTTTCGAAATTTTCGGAATTTAATTGTTAATTTTCTGAATTTTTGGAAATAATTTGAGTTTTTGCCCTAATTTTGAATTCTTGTTAGATTTAATGTTTAATAGAGATTATTCATTCAAATCTAATTTCAACAAACCTAAAAATTTGTTTAAGATTTGTTGATGAATTGAAAATTTTAGCCATAATTTTCGGATGATTAAAACCCTAATTAATCTCCTAAATCTTTAATTAATTGTTAAATAAAGAATCCTTAATTTAAAAGTAATTGTTACAAAATTAAAGAGGAAGCCATGGCTGGGTGGCCCCACCACTGTCGGTGGAGCCACGGTGGCTGGAGGAGGGCCAGAATGTGGCGGGGCAGAAGGCAGCAGTTGTGAGGAAGGGTGGGCGGCGCACGTGTGACATGCGCAACCCCTCCCTCGTCGCTGAAACTGCTGTAGAAGTTGGTGGCTCGTGCTGCCGGCGATTTTGGTAGCCTGGGTTGCCGGCGTCTTCTTCCGGGTACGGTGTTCGCATGCCGTGGCGCGCCTTGGGCGGGCGTTCCGGGCCGGGCGTCTTTGTTGGCTTGGTGACTTAGTGTGGTGATGGTGTTTGTAGCCGATTGTGGCAACATGGCAATGAGGCTGGTGGTTCCAGCGTGGAGTTGGCTGTTGACTGGCAGCCTTGTGCTGCTGGTCAACGGTCAACTCTAATTAAAAAAAAAAATTAAAAAAAAAAAAATTGTTTTTTTTTTATTTAAGAAAATTCTGATTTTCTAAAGTTGAGCATAAATCCAAAAGTTTCCTATTTTGCAAATTTGTGAATAATAATGATTATTGCCATGTTTAAATGAGTAATTGAATTAAAATAATAAAGTTTCCTAAATAATTACTAGCTTAAAATTGTTAAGTTTTATGATTATTATGGAAAGTTTTATTTGCTTATTAATTGTTAATAAGTAAATCGTTTGTGTTTATTGTATTTGATATTATAAATGCGTGGATGTTTAATGTAATATGTATGATATTATATTTGCATGTTATGACTAGTATGGCCCAAATTAGGATAGTAATTACGATCTGCGAATCGTTATATTTGAATGTAAATTAAATACGATCTGCGAATCGTTTGTATTTTTGTAACTTTAAATTTTAGTTATTTATTTAATTCAAATTATGTAATCGAGCATGAGGATCCAAGGAGTTTCAAGGATGGTGATCCATGGAGATTCAAGGGAGGACACATGAAGATTAGTTATTTTCCTAAGTATAGGGGCCATACTAGATCATTTAATTATTGCTTTTATAATTCTCTTGCATTTATTTTGTTTAAATGCTTGCTTCTAAGTTTGTTTTGTGGTTAATTGATTCATGTGTTCACTATTAATTGACCATATTAGTAAACTTAGGTCCCCAAAAGTAATATTGAGTTTAACTGCTTTCCCAAACAACGCCTATAAAGCCTTAGATCATGAGTAATAGGTTACGCCAAAGCGGGTGTTGCTCATAGTTCCGGGGATAGTAGGGTAGGTTTTTGAAACTTACATGTTAATGTTTGGTTTAACTCAACAAAATCATCAAAAGACAAAGTTTTGGGTTTTGAAGCTAAGAGATAGGAGTAAACAAGGAGTTGTTAACCTGTCTACCAAGAATTATAATTAGCTATAATTAGTAAAGTGTTTACTTACCTCAACTACTATAAATTGAAGGCAGGGCCAAAGTCCGTTTGATTGTAGTGGGAGGGATCTTGGTTATTTCTTTATTCAATAGGGGACTTTCATGTTGAATAAAGGGTAGTAGTAATTAAAATTTGTTTAATTATTGCTTTCTTGATAAACATTGATTGAATCTTGCTTTATTATTTGTTGTAGTAATTATGTCTAGTAACAACAATATCAACACCAACAATTCTACTTGTAATTTGCGCTCCGTCCTTTCGAAGGACAAATTGAATGCTGAACGTTTCATTGCAATTGAAAAGGATTTGGGAATCGTTACACCAAAACCAAAAGTTGCTGATGAGCACTATTGTTACATCTGTAACAATGTTGGTCATTGGAAAAGTAATTGCCCAAAATATCTGAAGGATCAAAAGAAAGGAGTTTCTAGTTCAGATATGTATGTTATAGAAATTAACTTAGCAACTTCTGCTTCTTGGGTATTTGATACCGCTTGTGGTTCGCACATTATTTGTAATATGCAAGGCCTCAAAAGAAGTAGAACATTGGGAAAGGGAGAAGTAGATCTTCGCGTTGGCAATGGAGCACGAGTTGCTACATTGGCAGTGGGAGTATATAGTCTACTTTTACCTTCAGGATTAGTTTTAGAACTTAATAATTGTTATTATGTTCCTGCTATCACAAAGAACATTATTTCGATTCCTGTTTTGGATTCCGAAGGTTATTCATTTACAATAAAGAACAATTGTTGTTCTGCGTATTTGAATGATATGTTCTATGTCTCCGCTAAGTTATCAAATGGTTTATATGTGCTAGACTTAGAAACCCACATCTATAACATAGACAGCAAGAAACATAAAACAAATGATTCAAACCCTACATACCTATGGCATTGTCGATTAGGCCACATAAGCTCAAAGCGCATTGAGAAACTTCATAAAGATGGAATTCTCAAATCATTTGATTTCGAATCATTTGATACTTGTGAGTTTTGCTTGATGGGGAAAATGACAAAGTCTCCTTTCACAGGTTCAAGTGAAAGAGCCAATGACCTTTTAGCCCTCATACATACGGATGTGTGTGGACCTATGAGTACGTTGGCTAGGGGAGGGTACAGTTACTTCATTACTTTTACCGATGATGTGAGCAGATTTGGATATGTTTACCTCATGCGGCATAAGTCGGAATCCTTTGAAAAATTTAAGGAATTCCAGAATGAAGTACAAAACCAACTTGGGAAGAAAATTAAGGCATTACGATCCGATCGTGGTGGTGAATATTTATCTCAAGAATTTGGTGATCATTTGAAGGATTGTGGAATACTTTCACAATGGACTCCGCCAGGAACACCACGATTAAATGGCGTTTTACGAAAGAAGGAATCGAACTCTACTTGATATGGTTCGATCCATGATGAGTCTTGCTGATCTTCCTATTTCATTCACGGGGATTTGCGCTTGAAACAACGGCATTCACACTTAACGAGCACCATCCAAAGTAGTGGAAAAGACACCATATGAAATGTGGACAGGAAACGTTCCAAAATTGTCTTTTCGAGGATATGGGGTTGTGAAGCTTATGTAAAACGTTTACTTTCGATAAGCTTTCACCCAAATCCGATAAATGTCTTTTTGTGGGTTACCCAAAAGAGACTAAGGGATACTACTTCTACAACCAAAGCGAAAACAAAGTGTTTGTTGCTCGTAATGGTGTCTTTCTCGGAAAAGGAGTTTATTTCCAGAAAAACAAGTGGGAGAAATGTATATCTCGAAGAAGTTCGAGATGAGCAACAAATGGATGAGGTTAACACCTCATCAGAGGCGGCCCGGCATGAAAATGCTCAGGAGGTGGTGCATTCAATTCACGTACCTCCTACCGTCCCACTTGGAGATACTCCATGCGAAGTCACTCAACCTAGTGAGGTAGAAACTTCTTCGTTGTTCCCCAACGTAAGTCTAGTAGGACCATCATTCCGTCAAAGAGATATATTGATTTCCTTTTGACTGAAAGTTCTGAAATAACGATTTTAGAATCAGAAGAGCCTACTAGCTACAAAGATGCTTTGGATAGTCAAGACTCAGAAAGATGGCTTGAGGCCATGAAATCTGAAATGGATTCCATGTCTGAAAATCAAGTATGGGACTTGGTTGATTTGCCTGATGGGGTAAAACCCATTGGATGCAAATGGATTTTTAAGTTGAAAACAGACAAGGATGGAAACATTAGTGTTTTCAAAGCAAGGTTGGTGGCGAAAGGTTTCAAACAAATTCATGGTATTGACTATGATGAAACCTTCTCACCAGTAGCCATCTTGAAGTCCATTAGGATAATCCTTGCGATTGCTTGCCTTTCATGACTATGAAATATGGCGGATGGATGTCAAAACCGCTTTCTTGAATGGGTTCTTGAAAGAGGATGTGTACATGACACAACCTCAAGGTTTTGAAGATCTAGAAAATCCAGGGAGGGTATGCAAGCTTAAGAAGTCCATTTATGGACTAAAGCAAGCATCAAGGAGTTGGAACCTCGGATTTGATGAGGCGATCAAGAAATTTGGCTTTCTCGGAAATGAAGAGGAATCTTGTGTATACAAGAAGTTAAGTGGGAGTAGTATTACTTTTCCGGTCTTGTATGTGGATGACATACTTCTCATAGGAAATGATAGGACCATGCTTGAGTCGATCAAGGAATGGCTTAAAAATTGTTTCTCTATGAAAGACCTAGGAGAGGCCGAGTACATATTGGGAATAAAGATCTATAGAGATAGGTCGAAAAGGCTGATTGGACTTAGTCAATAGACTTATATTGATAAGGTTCTTGCGAGGTTCAAGCCGGAAAACTCCAAGAGAGGTTTCATTCCCATGCAACATGGCATAACACTTGGCAAGACTCGGTGTCCTTCGAGTCCCGATGAGATCAAGCGTATGAGTAATGTTCCCTATGCTTCTGCAGTAGGATCCATTATGTATGCCATGATATGCACTCGACCGGATGTTGCATATGCTTTGAGTATATGCGACGAGATACCGATCAAATCCGGGAGATGCACACTTTGGATTGCGGTGAAAAACATCCTTAAGTACTTGCGAAGGACTAAGGATAATTTTTTGGTATATGGTGGAGATGAAGAGTTGGTTGTTCTTGGATACACCGACTGCAAGCTTCCGAGTGACAAAGATGATTTCCGATCGCAATCTGGTTTCATATTTTGTCTTAATGGAGGAGCCGTGAGTCGGGAAGAGCTCTAGCGAGTACCATCGCGGATTCTACAACAGAGGCCGAGTATATTGCAGCAGCTGATGCAAAGAAAGGAAGTCGTTTGGATCAAAAAGTTCATTGGTGAGCTTGGTGTAGTTCCTAGCATTGAGAATGGCATTGAGTTGTATTGTGACAACAATGGTGCCATTGCTCGATCCTAAGGAACCCGGATCGCATCAAAGGTCTAAACATGTGCTCGGGAAATTCCATCTCATTCGAGAAATCGTTGGTAGAGAGGATGTGAAAGTAAGCAAGGTTCATACTGAGGATAACGTAGCAGATCCTCTGACTAAACCGCTTGCTCAACCTAAGCATGAGTGTCATACTAGGTCTATGGGGCTTAAGCATATGGGAGAATGGCTTTAGGTTGTTTACTTCATGTTTACAATTGTAAAGACATTTATTATGCTTTGAAATGTTTATCAATAAAAATCTGTTTCTTATTTAATTGCTTGGTTTAGTATTAAATAAAATGTCCAAATAATTTGTGTTTTCAAATAGGATTATCGAAAACGTTTTGATAATGGAACCCTATAAAGTGAACATAAATCACAATTTATTTAAAGTCTCTAGTCTAAATCACTAAATTGGACATAAGTGATTTATTTAAAAGGCTAGTATATAATTAATTGATAGCGCAGTTCCATGGGCTATGGAGACATAGAGATGTCTAATTGATTATATGGATGTATAGTTGATACATTGAGACTTGACCTAATTTGATTCTAAAAGTAGAATCAAACTACTATATTTAGTGGATTCCTTAGACATGAGTATGTCTTAATAACCACAATATAATTAGTTTAACTTTGACACTGTTAAACGCCGCGCCGTAAAAGGAGGTTATAAAGGCGGTGATCGGGTGGGCTAAGAATTGAGTGGGAGTTATGGTCATACAAGAGTGGATAAGTCCTCCTATTAAATAGGAATGGTGTATCGGGCCTCTTGATGAGCGAGAACTGAAAATTGCATGGCCATGCGGAATAGGATTAAGGAGTTGATCTTTATTTGAGCAGTTCGAACTCAGCGATCAAGGAACAAAATTTGAGAATAACATTGTGTTATCAAATTTGACATTAAGTGACTTAAGGAATTTAACATTGCGCTCTTGTCTTCGGACAAGTGGGAGATTGAAGGAATATGTCCTGTAGACATTCCGACAATTACTAAATATAAATAGGAATGTTATTATGAAGATAATAAAGTTAATTATTTTAGTAATCGTATTTACTTGCTAGAGAATAAATATGATTAATAGGACAATATTGATTGGGCCTATAACTAAAATAGATTAATCCTATGAGTCCACGCATTAGAAGACAAGTTGGACAAAGCAATCCAAATCCATTTAGGATTAGGATTGGGCCGGTCCAAAGGAGAATAGGAGGAGAATTAGTTCTCCTAACTAACCTATGACTCTTCTATTATATATAGGATATAATATTAGGGTTTAGGTAATCAATTGATTAGTTAGTTTCTTTTCACTGAGAGAGAAAGAGAAACCCTAAATCTATTCTCCATAAACCGGTGCCTATACCATCAAAAGCAAGAGATTTTCTTCTCTTCCGTTCCAGCAAACGTTGGTGTTCAACTGGTGCTCGTGGACCGATTAGAGGAGCAAACACTGGGCTCTCGGATCTTCAAAGCTTGCATACAACGGGAAATCACGCTACAAAGGTTTGATATTTAATCCCTATTGAATGATTCATATGTTTGATTATGTTTGCGATCCTATGATAGATGTTAGGAAATTGTTTCCTGAAATTCCGCTATATGCATCTATATATATTCCTACAAAGAGATTATCAGATTTAGATATCAATTGCTTCAGCTGCTTGTGATTCAATGGATTTGCCTCCTATCAGCAGAGGAACCCTCTGACACAATTATCAGGATACAATGATTTTGCAGTTTAAAAGTTCTGATATAAAAAAATCGTAACTCAGAGCAGAAAACAAACAGTACTCCCTCTCCCCCGTTTCCAGTTTGATACTGTCTTGTGTAATTATTTCAGTACTACTACACAAACAGTCATCTTTCATCAACCCTCTCCATTGATTCCTCATCCTCTCCTTTCTTTTAATTTCCCATTATGCCAAACAATGCAGCTCACAGAAACATGGAGCAGAAATTGGAGTTGAAATTTTTCCTTACGAAATTTCAAATTCTTTTTGTGTTCGAGAAGGTGGGAGGGGAGAGAGAAAATTCCACTAACATGAACATTGACAAGTACAAAAGGTCAAGTTGATATCCTAATCCCCCACAAGTTGTTTCCTTAAGTTGTAACATCTTGAATAGCCCTTACAAGCCTCCATAGAAGGATACTCCTGACAGATATAAGCCTAGGTTGATTCCATCACACGAGCAATTGACAAGGCTAAACAATCCATCAGGCTTATGAGATGGTGGTGCGCCCTAACTTTAAAGAAGAAAATCCTATCACAATTCACAGTTTGGCTTGGGAAAAGATTGGCAAATGTCTCAACAAGTTCAATTTGACCAAGAGTAAAACCTCACCCAAGAATTTCTCCTTGTAGGCGAATTACTTTATCCATTCTATAGAATACCGGCCAATTCTCATCCATGAAACTTGTGAACTTGTAGGCCTTGGGCCTTGGACCACCATTGTCCATTTATAGTCGGAAAAATTGTCATGGAGTGATGGAGATTAACGATCTCCTTATTAATAACCCTAAGGGAGTTTTACTCCATGTAACTAGTTGTTGGCTCGGGCGATGCCCCTAATCGTTTATCATTGTGAATTTAAAGTCTTAAATCAAACACTTCAGAAAAGCGGAAAAAAAAGAGTTATGTGCTTTATAAATTAAATGATCTTCGAGTTCTTTTTAAATTTTCTACATGGTAAATTATAACATGAATTATTCATCAATATAACATCGGCTTCAAGAGAGTACATATATAAAAATATATAATTACTTATAAAAAAATATAATACAATCTTTTTTTAACGTAGGTTGATGTGTAAGAATACAACCGATGCAATGAAATGGTGTAGTTGTGTTAATTATGGAGGTTATAAAAATTTGAAGAGCTTTTTTTATTATTATTATAAGATTACTAAAGGGTAGGACATGATATTATTAACATTAGCTTTATGAGTATTAATATATACATTTGTATTTAAATGTCTTAAAAATAGGAAATTATCTTGTCTTTAAATATATTTTTTTTCCCATAAAAACTAACATGAGATTGTAGAGTAGTTGGTTAGTGCACTTATATCTTAAATGAGAGGTCATGGGTTCGAGGCATATAACACACAACTATCAACTATCAAGAACAACCATTCAATTTATTTTAAATATTTTTTTAAAAGAAGCGTCTTAAGGTAATCAAATGGTACAGATTCAAACCTTTGAGATTGCGAGATCAGCAATAATTTTCTTTTTAAAGATTGAAGAGATTCCTATCTGATTGGGATGATGACGGTACATCCACCTCTGATCGGGAAAATGAAAAATTCTACCCAATGATTTTCTTTTTTTTTTTTTTTAGTAAGGAGAAACACACTCGGACTGGCCCCTAGGATAGGACCAACCTACATCATCCTTTCGAATGATGGAAGAAAGCAAAACATCAGAAGAAGAAAACCAATACAAAAGCGAAGGAGCATCATGACCCCTATGAGCCATATAATCCGCCGCTTGATTAGCTTCCCGAAAGCAATGATTAATAGACACCTCTTGAAACTTCTTCAGCTCCTCCAAAGTATCCACCATCAAAGAATTAATTTCCCAAGGAATCTCCCAACACTGCCGGATCGAATTAATAACAACCAAGTTATCACCTTCAACAACCAGAGAATTAATACTAAGAAACCGAGCAACCCTAACACCCTCCCGAAGCCCCCAAGCCTCCGCCTTATCTGAAAAAGGCCCTTAAATAGCATTCACCAATAAAGTGAATAAACCGAGCAACCCTAACACCTTCATCGATGGAGAAGACCAAGCAATATTACCAGCACACATCCGAGACACCCGTGACTGCAAACCCCGAGAAGAAGAAGCATCACACACATCTTCAATAACACCAGAACACTCCCAATCTTTAACAAACTTTGAGATTGAAAAAGCTAGTCCAACAGGAGAAGATACATCATCTTGAAAAATGACTTTATTACGCTGGAACCACACAAACCACCACATAAAACAAAAATGAAGAAGATCTTCTGAAGAGCACACAGATCTAACATGGTTTAAATTCTCAACAACATTATCTGAAAAAGACCCTATCGGAAACAAAGACCAACCAAACAAATTATGGAGAACCTAAACTACATCTTTGGTAAAAGGACAATGAAAAGGAAGGAATACATGGAATGATTTCCTTTTTTAAAAGATCATTAACTTCGTGATCTAGACCTAGATGTTTCTCGTTACATTATTTGCTCACATTTTATTCACATTTTACGTATTATGCTCATTTGAGCAAAACATGTGACAATTATGACAAATGTGCAAAAAACTGTGAGCACATAGTTCTAGGTAAAAAAGATTATCATATTGTACGTGTAACCCTCTGTAATTTGTTAATTCTCAACAATCGGATACTTAATCTTTCTTCTTTTGATAATTTAAAGATTTTTATAATGTGAAAAGTGATAAAATGCAAAACATTCAACCACCAAATGTGTTTTTGCATGGTCTTTTGATGAGGTAAGTAAGCTGAAAACTGAAAAGTACGATATATGAGTTTTTATAATAAGTTTGAACAAATACTTATATAGGAATGTATTGTTCGGTTGACATTCTATTTAATTGTAGTCTAATTTTTTAAAACTTTAGAACTAGAAAGGTTGTTTGGTTGACAAAGTGAAACTTTATAGCAAGTTCTACTTACCACAAATTGAGAAAAGTTAATACGTTAAATATTTTATGGGAAATCTAACTCCTTATGCTCAACAAAATGATACTATTCGATAGTATATAGAAAGTGCATTGACAAGGAAAGTATAGGTTCCTAAGTGTACCAAATAATACCAAAGAATATTCTCATTATCTCGTACAACCGTTGCGTCACGTGGCAATACAACTCTCTCTGTATTTTTTTTTTTTTTTAAATGACAATATAACTCTCTTAACTCCAATAAATTAGAGAGATCTTGGGGATTAATACAAAATATAAAACGTTTAAAATATTTTAATTAGTTGACAAAAATTTCGTGTCTGTAAAGGATAATTTCTTATTTTAACCACATCCTTTTTCTTTTCCCCCTATTGTTGCTAAGGTGAAGCTAGTAACAGTAAAAATTAATTTCCTCCCACGATCATCACTTTCTCACTCTAGCCAACTCCTTTGCTAAAGGTGATTGAAACTCAAACCTTCATAGAGGTGAAGACCATCAAAACCAAAGGTTAATAAATTCAGAAAACTGGCCTTCCCATTCCTCTTGCATCCGCAATTTGAAATAAGGTATGTTATCATATTTTCGTTTTTCTTTAGTAGATGTTACACACCAAATTAAACTAAACCATTAATAGGTAAATAATGCAATCACTTGATGCACACCAAAGTGCCAAACCATACCTAAGTAATTGCGCGCAATCAAAACCATATCTCACCATTTATAACAGCAAAACAAGTCAAAAGAAAAAATCCATCCATCAAAATTAAGCTCACAAAGTTGTAAAGTTATATGTTTATGGAAAGAGAAAGTAATGCATCCAATTTCTTAAAGACAAATCCTTGCTACTGAGTCTTTGATACAAGTTCTCCATACGAAATTGATTAATTTGGTGATAAGCTCAAATTCCTACTCTTGATTCGGGAGGAAAAACTTAGAACTTGATTCAATATTTTTGGCCTCTAAGAAATAGAGTCAAAACAAATATTTATTTTCTTTTTGTTTCGTTCAACCTCTCCACAATCTATTACCATTACTTGGTGGTAGCTGGTAACTGGTAACTGGTGATGAAATTCCGTAGTTTGTTACCTTACCTTCCACTCAAATAACAAAATTCATCTGTTCATTTCTCTTTCCATTCTATTATTCTAAAACTTGAACCAAATACCTAATTGTTTTGTTACCATTCCACCCCATACTTTTGATTCTATTTCTTTTCCACTCGACGACTTGAAACAAACATTGCTCTTTTTTTTTTTTTGAATTAGTAATGTTGGAGAATAAATGACAAATATTGTATACAGAAATTACTAATGTTGTATAAAAATTCAGAAGTGGATTAATTTTGATCATGATATGAACGTTATTTTCATTCCTCAAGAGGAGAAATTAGGCAAAGCTAGAACTTGGTTGCTTGTTAATGGCAAAAGAGAGATATGACTAACTTAAGAAGGTGTAAATTGTGAAGGTAATATAACAAGCGGGAAAGCCTGTTAGTTGGCAGAACAGAAGTATGAGTTAGTTGACTAGCTTTCAAGTTTTTCTTTCTTGTGGGACTTGGTAGCCTCCACTCCACACAAACTAAAAGAAATATCATGGATGTTGGTGATTTGGCCCTCTCATTTCTTGGAAGATTATCTTGTTTGTGACTTCTCATACATTCACACTCCATTACTCAGAAAAATTGCTTACAAGTTGTTTGCTTTTCTCCCAGAAAAACTCATTACCTGAACCTGAAACAAAGAAGAAGAAAAACACACAGAAAAATGGATGTATCAGCTGTTCTCACACTGGTACAAACTATTGTTCAGCTACTTGATTCTCCCATTCGTCAAGAAATTGAATCTGTATTGGGTTACAGATCTCAACTTGAGAAACTCAGGACTACTATGTCCACTGTCAGAGCTGTGCTACTTGATGCTGATCAGCAGCAGAGGCAGCAAATTCAGGTCACCAACACCCAACAAGACAAGCTTGAGAGGCTCAAGGAGGCTGTTTACCGAGCTGATGACTTGTTTGATGAGGTCGCTTTTCTGGCACATCACAAGAACCTCATGCCTGGTAATCGTGTCAGTAAAGAGGTTCGCCTTTTCTTCTCTCACTTTAATCAGCTCTGTACTGCTTTTACATTGCATCGAGAGATTAAGAATGTCAGGGAGATTATGGATGATATAGCCAAAGATCATCGTGACTTTGGGTCGACACAGTCAGTAACTGTTGGTCTCCAGATGAGAAATAGAAATACAAGGGAGACTCACTCCTATATATGCGAGGAAGATGTAATTATTGGGAGAGATAAGGACAAACGAATTGTGATAGATATGTTACTAGATACTAATGTTGAGAAGAATGTTTGTTTTCTAAGCATAGTTGGGATTGGAGGATTGGGAAAAACAACTCTTGCCAAATTTGTTTACAATGATGACACGATTGAAAAGGAATTTCCATTGAAGATGTGGGTTTGTGTGTCTGATGATTTGAATGTCAAATCACTTCTTGGTGAAATTCTTGGAGCTGCAACCAGCACGAGTGTTGACGGTGGCCTGAACATGGAACAGCTCCAGAAGAAGCTTCGGCAAGCACTTGAGGGGAAGAAATATCTCCTTGTTCTGGATGACGTTTGGAATGAGGATGTTAATGAATGGCTCAAGTTAGGAAAGCTGTTGATAGGAGGTGGGAGGGGTAGCAAAATTGTAGTGACTACTCGCTCTAGAGTGGTGGCGAAAATTGTAGGAAGCTACAAGATACACGAATTGAAAGGCCTTTCAGAGGAAGACTCTTGGAATTTGTTTGAGAGAATGACACTTGAACCGGGGCAGCATCGAATGGAGGCACACTTAGTTGATATTGGCAAAGAGATTGTTCGAAAGTGTGCTAATGTTCCACTTGCCATAAGGCTCATTGGAAGTCTTCTTCGAGGAAAGGGTGAAAGTAGGTGGCGATCTATGAAAAACATGGACTTGGCTAACGTAAAACAAGATGATCAGGTCAATGGCATACTACCTGTGTTGATGATCGCTTATTATAATCTTCCTAGTTCATTTGAAGAGCTGCTTCGATTCTTGTCTTTTTTTCCCCAAGGATTACAAGATTATCAAGGAGGATTTGATCTGTCTTTGGATGGCACAAGGCTTCATTGTGCCACTAGATGATAGAGAGAGTTTTGAAGATGTAGGTGAGGAATATTTCATGAACTTGCTCCAAAGGTGCTTTTTTCAAGATGTAGATCGAGATGGCAATGGTGAAATTAACTCATGCAAAATGCATGACTTGATTCATGATGTTGCTAGGAAAGTAGCAGGAACCAAAACTCACCATTTCTTTCTCGATGATTCTTTGAAGACCACAACTCTTCTTGGCCATGATTTAACCAATATGAAAAAGTTACGTACATTTTTACAGCCGCCACGTAACTTTGGAAGATGCTCGATGAAGGAGATTCTAAAATTCAGACATATAAGGGTATTAGATATGCATAATGCTCCGTTAATAAAGTTGCCAAGCATGATAGATCAACTACTGCATTTGAGATATCTTGACCTCTCTCAAAATTCAAACCTTATTGTGCTTTCTACGTCATTTACCCAACTTTATAATTTGCAGACACTAAAATTACGTTGTTGTGGAAGTCTAAAAGAGTTGCCAAGGGAGTTGAGCAATTTAATGAATCTCAGGCATCTTGATATACATGGTTGTAGGAGCTTGACTCATATGCCTCAAGGTTTGGATTGTATGACTAGGTTGTATAAGCTAACAAGGTTTGTGCTTGGGAAGGGGTCAAATGGTGCTGGTGTTGCTGGCATTAGAGTCTTGAAAGAGCTTAACAACCTCAGAGGCAGCATGGAAATCAAGGTGCAACTAGGTTGTACATATGATGCAACAGAAGTTAGGGAAGGGGGGTATCTGATAAACAAGCCACATCTGAGGGCTATTAGTATATACTGGTATGCGGAGCCTTATGAAGAGATACATATTGATATAAACACTAACGCGCAGAATAATTCAGAAGCCTTACTGCAAGGTCTCCAACCCCACTCTAACCTTAAATCGTTAAAATTGTGGCATTATCTTGGAGTTCGGTTTCCAAGCTGGGGGGGCTCATCAATGAACCTGGAAAGTTGTCTCCCAAATCTTGTTAAAATAAAACTCTGTGAATGCAGAAGGTTGGAGCATCTTCCATCGATGAGTCAACTGCGTCATTTGAAAGTCCTTAAAATAGGAGGATTGTTGGAATTGGAGTATGTGGAGAGCAGTAATATTAGAGGAGAAGGAGGTTGTACAGCATCAACAAGGTCAAGACAAGTATTCTTTCCGTCCCTTAAACAACTTAAGCTGACTGAAATGCCAAAGTTGAAGGGATGGTGGAAATTGTCATTACATTCAGATTTAGAATCAAGGGAGGGTGAGACAGAAATGGAGAATGGGGATGATATTGTTAATAACAATAATGAGCAGCAGCAACAAAATCAATTGTCAAACACAGAGATGCATAATTCATATTCATTCCCTCAACTTTCTCATCTAGTGATTTCGGAGTGTCCTGAGCTGACAGCTTTTCCCCTCTGTGTGAAATCGAAACTGGAATCATTGACGTTGCATAGAGTCAATGAAGCATTGGGACCAATAATGAATGATTTATGTTCCTCCGCATCGACGTCAACAGCTAGAAGAGTAAGGTTGAGGGAAGTGTTGATAGATAATGTTGGATATTTGAATTCTATTCCCATGTCAATGTGTATAGACTCCACTCTGGGCATATACAATGACAAAAAAATAGAGAGATTGACAACAGCGGCGGTGTTTCGAAGTGGTTGTCTGTCCTCTCTTCGCACGCTTGAAATTTGCGTACGCGTGAAACTGAAGAAGGTATCAGAAGCAGGAGTGTGGGAGCATCTCACTGCCCTTGAGACCCTAGATTTACGGTGTCTGCCTGAGTTGGAGTTTGATAATGAGGATGAGGATGCCAATCCGGGTAGTAGCATTTCCAGAGAAGGAGGAGAGGGAGATAATGAACTTCCTTGGAGATGCCTTGCTCCCTCTCTCCGTAGATTGAACTTAGGGTATCTCCCAAAGCAGGTGAAGCTACCAAAGGGGATGCACCACTTGACTGCCCTCCATTCTCTTTTTATATATGTATGTGAGAATCTGGAAGCCATACCCCCATGGATAGACTGCTTATCATCTCTCCAATCCCTTCAAATTCAGCGTTGCAAAAGATTGAAATCACTGCCGGAAGAGATGCGCCACCTCACCTCCTTACAACGACTTTCTTTGTATTATAACTCGGAGGAGCTCTATGAAAGATGTCAGGAGCCCACTGGTGCAGACTGGCCCAAGATCCAACATATCCCCCAGATTTTAGTTTTGACTAGGGATTCGTCTTGTGAGCGTGGCATAATTTTCGGGTGTTTACCGAAAAAATTTACAAGAACTTGAAGAAGCCTTTAGAGGCAATCTAATGGCTCACTTTTCTTGAGTACATTTAAATTAGGTTTTGTTATACACCTGTAAGGATATAAGTAACCCCAAGGTTCACTGTATTATTGTAATATTCCCTCTGCTTTTTTTTATTTGCTACATTGTTGTTTTGGGAATTGAATCACTAACTTTGATCGATTATTTTGATCTTTTTATAAGTAAAAATATAGTCATGTATGGTCTTGTTAGATTCGTTTCGATATGTAGATTCATAATATCAAATTTTTATAATTTTTACTTAAACAAAATAAGAGATATATTAAAGGTTATATAATGTCTTGAAATTTTATTATTAATAATATGTCAATAATAATATAACAAAAAGAATTAATAAAAGGAATAATTTGAATTTTTTCATTTACCTCTTGACTTTAGTTGATTTTTCCTATCTACACATAAAAAAAATAATATGCCTAATAATGACTTACAAATCAAAATCATAGATGAAAATATTTCTTTTGTAGCTTCAATCATTTTAGTGGAAATTCAAAAGTTATCTGTGATGCAAAGCCGATGAACGAATCTAACAAAATCCCTCATGACATTTTTTTTGTTGTATATTATTTTTAATATAAAATCAAAGTTCGAACCTAAATGCATCGTGTTTCGATCTTCTTTGTTAAGGTTTGTAAGCTCGGTTTGTGATCTTCGAATCGGGTGGTCGGGCGATGAATTCAAGCAATTCGGGTCACCCTATGTTTCTATAATGACTTTAGGAGTCATCACAACTCAAAAACGCATCTCGTGGGAGGCCCTCCAATTTAAATTGGGGCAAGTTTCGACCTCCACAAATGCCGAGTTTATGCCTCTACCCTATGTACGAGGTACGTGAGTCACGAAAGAAAGTGATTTCGTAGCAGTTTCATCTTTAGAATCTCAGGAAGATTTCTCATCTCAATGGCCCTGGGATTTACTGTCTTGTGAACTAGTAGTTCCACAAGAGCAAATTAGGCAATCCTATTTCGAAGATCTTTTGGTTCAATCTCACGACAATATCCAAGGCACAAGAAACATCTCCACCAACGTTCGCCCTAGGGAAGTTCCCTATGTGCAATCGGTTATATCATCTGCATAGCGCCTCGGACTAGTAAGGTAGCACGATGGTTTGTAATGCTTAGTTTGTTTTATTTTAAGTCGGTTGTAAGAGCTAGTCGAGCTCACTTTAGTTTCCATTTGCTTGTGTTTTGTTGGGATGTATTAGCATTAGGTTGTACTTGTGCTTTTAATTAATGCAAATATTCTCGATGTCAAAAAAAGAAAAAGAAAAAGAAAAAGAAAAAAAAGACTAATAGACATTTTGAGAGGATACCCATAATAAGCCAAAACTTAATTTGAAAAAGATGACGGCTCTCGTTGAACATTTCAGAGGAGGAAATAGAAGTATTGTACATTCAAAGATGCTAGCGTTCAGCCTCAACGACACAATCAAATTTATCAATTGGCACGAAGCATTTATCGAAGCTCGCTGCTTGCATTATACATAAATTGACAACATTCAAACACCCTCTATTCTTAAGTCAGACATTAAACCCTCTTCACTTGAAAACATTTGCTCTAGAGTTGGAGAAGCTGGCATAGGTACATTTGCTTCATCACCTATTGGGAATTCGTTCCACTGTTGTCTTACTGTTTTAATTTTGGTATAAAAATCAGCTCCAGTTTGTCCTGCAAATATACATATGAAAAATGAGAACAAATCTGGCTTATACAATTAAGCACTAATATGTAGAGGGGGTAGAGCAGTCCTGAACTAGGATGTGCAAAAGAACACTAGTAAGCAGTGAATACAACGTTCGTACATCAAAAAAATTGACTTTTTAGAATATGCTACATAGAAAACACAAACATTACTGAAGATACAACGATGGTCTGACTTCATTTAATCCTTCTAGAATATGCTATTGAGCAAACACAAACAATACTGAAGATAAGAGCTGGCAATTCGGATCGATGGGTCAAGTTCGTTTTTGGGTCAATTAATAATTATGTAAAACTTAATATAAAAATCAAATAGTGCGATATGGGTCATATCGGGTTGTTTGGGGTCGGTTTAGCTTGATTCAGGTTCAGAGATTGCGAGTTCTTCCACCAACAGAGGAAAAGGAATGGCTCTGTTGAGATAACTTATTACCTGCAAAAGGACCTCCTAGGTCACAAGATGAGATGAAGGGCATAGGAACTGAAACAGGAACGTTGATGCCAACCTGAGAAAAAAAAAACATTAGTAAGTAAAACATAATATACGGTGTATTACGTCCGGACATGCTAAAAAAAATGTGCCATACTAATTGGGAGTAGAATGAGTTCTTATAAGTTACATAGAAAGTTCTGCAATACCTGTCCAGCTTCAATTAGTGTTTGGAACTTCCTAGCAGAAACCCCAGATGTGGTATATATAGATGCTCCATTACAGTGTCTGCTTATGGATATGAAATGAGCCAAACTTCATAGCAAAAAGTGCAGTAGCACAGTAGCAACTTATTACCTGCATTCATTGATAATGGTAATAGCCTCTTCTAAACTCTTAGCCTGTTAGAAGAGAAATAAAAGAAATATTGAAGCCAGCAAAGTCTCATAGAAGAGGGAGCAGTTTGATAGGATCAAAAAATGTAACCGAGTGACAGGGCTACACCTGCATGCACAGAAGAACTGGCCCATAGATCTTCTCCTGCACAATATCAAGAACAATTCAAAATGTTTAAATCTTTAGCTGTCCAGACCTCAGTTATAGATCACTAAACACCAAGGTACCAGAAAGTACCCTGTAGCATTCCATGTCAACTGTGACATCGCATACAATAGTTGGCCCAATAAAATTACCCTGTTGATTTTCAGACACCTACAAAAATCATCTAGTCAAGAAATTCATCCAACAAAAAAGGGCTAGCGCTATAGATAAATAAAATGAGATGACCCATCAAGATGTAAAAGGATAATTTCATAAGTACGAAAACAACTAGGGATCAAGCATAATGTAACCAGACAAACCCTGACAGTTACCCCGTCATACACAAAGAAATTCAGGTCGAAGTGAGCTCGACTAAAAGTTTTATGCATTTGGATGTTTGTCGCATTGCAATAAGTGGGAAATCGGTCAGGCAGAAACAGAGAGGATGGGGCACATAGACACGTGATATTTCTAGCCAGACCAATTCATTACAGATGACATGAGGAAGGAAGTAAAAATAAAGCTTGTATCAACAGCATCTGGATTCTGGGTTGCAGTGTTGCACAGTATTTCCCACACAAGTCATACCCTCCTGGTGTCGTGGTAAACTATAAGAAAATTCTGCTCCAAGCTTTGAAACACAAATGTGAGCTCACAAATCCAGCAAATATAACGGGAACTGAGGTATGAAAACTCCAATGCCAGTAAACACATGAGGGGAAGTACAGATGGCTCTATTTTGCAGGCACAGGTTATTCCAATGTATCAACAACATCCATTCTCTTCCTCGTCAATCTTAATGACTGGTACATATTCATCACTTAATCATTATGGCTTTTACAAATTTACTTATAAGTTCTAACCAACTATAGTTATAAACTAATAATATTCACAACATATAAGGCTTAAAGTAAAAACAATGTAGTGTTTACGGGAAAAAACAAGAATACTAAACAGACTATTTTGAACAATGAACATAAGCAATATCAAAGATGAAAGTGATAAACTGATAATACCTATGCTGGTATAATATGGAGGTTGAATAGTTAAAAGTTCTTAAAGAGTGATATTGCTTTCAACTTTTATACTTCTACTATTCCTGTCCACAAAATCTAATCATTTTGTTGAAGTTTCTGAGTCAATAATACTACAATTACATAGTAAATACCATGATATTTCTGCCATCAAGAATGGGTCGGGCACCCCTTTCAATCGCACTTTGTACCAATTTGCATATCTTGTCCTTTTCCTGAAACATGGAAAATAGTTTTGACATATGATTAAGCATGCACCCAAAAAGGCGAAAACTGCTTACTGAAAACATGAAAATTTCCCTATGTCTGCTAGGATCACGGCATGCCAGATTTTTATAGAGCCCAGTATTTGCAATGAGAATTCTCTGTTTACTGATTGTATATCCGTATGTCCTTTTCACTCATGAGACAGTTCCTTCATAAATAAGCTGCAACAAAAAGAAAGCTAATCTTGCCTGCAAGGAAGAAGTAACAGTATCATGGTTAACCTAGTGTCCTTTCAACGAATGAAATCTTCCAAAAATAATCATCAAAAACTCATCAGACAAGCACTAAACAACCAAACAAGTCAACTAATCATGAAGCCTGCAATTCATGAACTTATCCATTTCAAGATAAATAACCTAATATCAAGTTATCAACGGACTTTACCCCGTCCATTTTCCTTCCCTTCTCATCACAGTTCAAGCAGCACAAAAGCCCCAAATATTTGATAGAGGCCTGTACTGTCAGCAAGTCAACAACCCCTCTAGACAAAAAAATCTATTACTCTATTACTTTCCCTGCTCCTCTTTTCTTTCATCTCTCCCTCCCCCCCACCCCCAAAAAAAAAAAAAAAAAAAAAAAAAACAAACACTTGTGTGCAAAGAATAGACATAGATGATAGAACTCTCAACTATACCTGTGAACAAACAAACGTACAAGGCTGGTTGGTTATGCCTATTGATACTGATAGAGAATATATTTAGGATAATATATAAGGCTCTCACAATCTAGCAGATACAATCTCAGTGTAATGTATAAGGCTCTCATCTAACACTAGAGACATCTTTGCTTGAATTACCAAGCAATTTAGGCTGCATGAGGGAGATTCAAGGTTTGTGGTAATAAAAGAACATAAAGAGGAAGGGGAGATCTCTTTAAATGCGATGAATAGGAATGATCAAGAGGTGTAAACTCCAAAAGACATAAATGATAACAAACTGGAATACATTGCAATTATAACGAGCATTAGTTCCAACAACTCCATTCTTATGCGTCTTGATTTCTATGACATGGACAATTAGCTATCTATATGCTTTGAAAAATTACAGATACCTTTAAAAAGAAACGACTCAACGTTTAGAAGCAATTCTTTTGACACAGATTAACATGACAAGAGTCAACATTGTTATTTAATATAGTAAGGTGAGACCGTGAGACAAGCCATAAATTATCTAATGTGAAATTTGCGAAAAAAAAAACACCTTATATATACACTTTTTGTGAGGCACAACACTACATTATAATTTTCTTTTTGAGGCAAAAGGGTACCAGTGGTAGGATTCCGGTGGATTAAGTATGTTTTCCAACGTTGACCCACACGTGCCTCGCACGTGATCATTATTTTTTGCTCTTTTTCGATTTCGTATGTCCTTTTTCCCTCCTCCAGCACTGCAATCCCAATGTGTGGTCGGCCATGACATATCGTGCTCCATTAGAAATCTTTAACTGTCATTTCTTTTTACACTCTCTTTCTTTCAAAGCTGTATATATCAATCTCAAAGCTGCTTTATTTCTTTATTTTGAAACTCCTTCAAATTCCAGCATACCCTTTTTCCAACAATTACATTCCAGTCACAATCCTTCAACATCAACATTTGACTCTAGTTCATCCACTTTTCCTGCAAATGCAGATCAATTTTTCTTTCAATCTTTCCCATTTACTTTGTTTCTTTTATAAATATATATATTCCAGTCTTGCTGCATTGGTGTTTGTTTTGGTAAATGAGATGTTGGAAAACTTGTGTTTAAGAACTAAGAATGAAAAGTAAGGTACTCATGCTATTTATTTGCTGATCCAGATTATATAATTTATCGATTTTGTGTTGGTCTTTCTGAGTAGCGATTGTTTTGTTAATTGCAAACTTGTCCCTCTTAAAAAGATTATTCCATGAAAGTAGTACCGTATCCTTGCCCACGACTACCAATAGAAGCTCCGCTATAGCAATTGTAGCAGCTCTGGTAACTCTATTGATTTTGCACCAGGGAAACATTTGTGGAGAAGGTTGAATTTTTTATTAGGAATTGGGTTCTTTTTCAATTTAGCTAGAAGATTTATTTAGTGATTCATTTAGGTAGTAAATTGAGTTCAATTGTATGAGTAAAGAACTTTACTCAGCTAAAGTTTTCTGTCTCATAAGCGAAACAGAGTGGAAGAATAAAAATTCATCATGAAATTGATTCTTCATCTTATCCATCCGATTTCAGGGCGAAAAGAGGAGGGAAATGGAACAACAAGGGGTCAAGTAAAAATCATGTGGTCAACATTGGAGAATATAGTCTTGTGCCTCATTTATTTATCAAGTAGTTTCTCGCAAAAAGTGTATTTTATAAGGTAGTTTCGCGCAAATTTTCCTTATTTAATATAGTATGGTCTGTAGAATTATGCCGACAAAGGTAAAAAAATTCCAAGGATCGTTTATCATCCGGTATATACTTGCTTTAAAATTGTTAAAACAGAATAGATGGAATTCACTAGGCCATAAACAACCAGAAGTAGTATTAACTCAAAAGGTTAACAGTACAGGATAACCAACTCCACATTGAGAAAGTAATAGTGGTTAGAGAGACATAAAGCAAAGTATCCCCAATTAATCTAGAACAATTCCCTACCTTGCTCACAGAAAAGGTACCTTAAGAGTCCTTACCTGTTTACTCATTACTGGACCGATATCTGTATCTGGTTCAGTTCCAGTATTTACATTAAGCATCTTCGCCTGTTCTACCAATTTGCTTTCCCTAAATTTTAAAAAGATAATTTGATTTACAAAATAATTCAAATGAAGAAATACTTAAGAAAAAGAACTAGACCAATCCTGTCCTTCTCATTTTTCACATTCTTAAGACCATTCCAATGTTTAATTAGAAACGACAAAGCTGGACCCCATAAAATTTGAAGCAAGTCCTCTCATAAGCTAAAAATTCACATGAACATCAGTAATAAATGGTCAATACTTAAGCTGTCAACTGACATGATAAGCATATAACTGATTGTGCACCATGCTTTACAGAAACTAGCATGCAAACAATGGACCAGGAAAAGCAAGGAGGGAAATCCAAGCACAAAAAACATTAGAATATTGTACTATACCATGGCTTTGAGTCTCCAACAAAAATAACTGTACTCAGTGCAAAGCACCTTTCTCCTTCAGATCTAAAAGCCACAGAAACAAGGGAGTTTATGGTAGCATCTATATTTGCATCAGGCATGACAAGCATATGACTTCTCCCTTCTGTATAGGACTAAAAAAAAAAAAACAATCAGTCTTAGATTCGTACAATCCCTAAGTAAGTTACATTTTTACATAGCTCCTTAATTCACTAACCTGAACACGCTTCCCTTTAGCCGATGCTCTCGAGTGTACATGCATGCCATACTTGAAAAAAAGATATTGTTTAGCCAAAAGAATTTAAGAACTGTTACAATATGAAAGCAGAAACCACATGTAGGTATGTACTAATAACAATCAGAAAACTAGAAAGTAACAGATGCTATTTCAAATTTTACCTTCTGTTTCATTTCATTTTTTATAGATTTTCCTTCCTTTTTACTTCTATATTCTATGCCCCTTCCTTTCTCCTTCCACATAGCACATAAAATTTAATTCTTCTCTCCCATCTTATCCGAATATAGGGGGTCAGTATATGCATGGATAAAACTTTCTTTCTTTTTCCCTAGAGATCCAGATTTTTTAAAAGAATGAGGAGTCACCAACTCACCACTCACCCGATTCCGTACCCCAGGCAGATATCTAACAGCGATGGGTGAAATGGACCAATAAACTCTAAAAGCCAAATCATATTAATACTAAATCACATATCTCTACTAGCAACATTTCACTGCAGTGTTAAATACCATAGAAATTATAACCAGAACCATCAAACTGAATGTAAGAGAAAAGAGAGCGGAATATGAACTTAGCAGTTAGCTTCCATAGTTACACTCTAATACTAGTTATATGTAACACGGCCAAGAAGGATTAACTTACTGCTTTGGAAGCTGCAACCGTTATAGCTCTAACATCATCATCATCACAAATAGCACTCACAATGTCCTGGCACAAATTGCAGTACAGATCGATAAAACAAGGACATCTCATATTTTGCAACTGAAAACAGACGCTAGACACCATGAACTAAAATCTGAAGTGCTGAACATAATATCACAGAAGTTCCACAACTGGATATTCTAAGTTATCATACACTTATAACCTGTATTCCAGAAATAAGTTGCCCGGAAAAAGTGATGGAAGTTTTAAATGACTAAAATAAGAGCAAATAAATAACAGCAAGAAACAGATAGCAAAATGATTAAAGGGCTCCAGAAATTACATCAGTGCCATGGACTACATTCAGGACACCATTAGGCAAACCAGCTACTGAAGCTAACTCCGCAAGGATCATAGACACGCCTGAATGAACATTAGCATCAACTTCAAGCATAGATCCATTTTAAAAGACACATAGCAGTGCAGGTTAAGGAGATTACAAACAAAACTAAAAAATATTATCAACTATTAGCCTACTGCATAGAAAACAACAGCTACCTGGATCCTTCATTGAAGACTTCAAGATGAAAGTATTACCACACATAATTGCCATGGGAAACATCTGTACAAATAATACAATGCAATAAAAATGTGCTCAGGAGCCTTCCACCTTCCAGAAAAAGGAAAAGATCATAATTCTGTAAAGAAACCTTTTTACTAGTGAAGACATTTAAAAGCCTAATAAAACACTAGGCAAAAGGTAATAAAACATTTAAAGCATAATCTCTATTCTATAAGGTAAGAGGAAGGGAACACCAAACTCCCATAGAATCTCTATTCTATAAGGAAAGAGAAGAAGGACACCAAACCTCCATAATATAATAATAATATCTCAACTTTACTATAAAAAAAAAAATTAAAAAAAAAAAAACACAAAACCACAAACAAACTGACTACTTTACATGAAAATATAACTTTCAAAGTCAACATTATCAACTTTATTATTATTCTTTGAAATCCCTAATTTAATGGCACAACTTCTTTCCATGATCAACCGTTAGTCCGTTACACACAGCTTTACAGTTTTTAATTTAAAAATAAATAGAAAACACCTTACATAAATTATCGGTTCTTCCTCTTCACCCTCCATAATCTTCTTCCTCTTCTCCTTTCCAATAATCATTACCTATTGTTTTTTTATGCAGAACTTTATATGCTTTCGCACGCATTGTGTGCATAATCTTCTTCCTCTTCTCCTTTCCAATAGTCATTACCTATTGTTTTTTTATGCAGAACTTTATATGCTTTCGCACGCATTGTGTGCATATAAGGCTAGTAACATACAATGTAAACTTTTGAGGATAGATTGGGAGCTCATGTGGTAAGAGTTCCCCCCTCCCAACTACAAAGTTGAGGGTTCGATTCTTATCAATCCTTACTCCAACTTTAGGGGGAAAATGTTGTCGTTATTACTCCTGGGTACAATTCCCATTTTCTAGGCTAAATGGCTTGGCTAGAGTTTCCTTGCGAATTGGGATTCCCAGCTCTCTCTTTACCTTACCAAGGTTGTGCCTTCTCTAGGCAGTAAATTTATTATGACAAAATATGTAAGTACATATATGCATACATATAGTATATTTTCAACAAGACCACATGAAAGGTAAATTATGCCACCTCAAAAGTTACATCAGGTCATCCAAAGTGGTATTTAAGACACTATAATTTTATATAAGTAAATAATCTGATGATCAAACATTCACAGGATGCTCAAAATCCAGCTTTAACCATAACACAAAGGAATGAATATTTAAAGATACAAGAAAGAATTGTGATGAAACCAGTCATCCATACCCATAAAGCAATTATGGCAGGAAAGTTGGCAAGGCAAATTCCAGCACAAACACCAAGAGGCTCTCTAATGCTATAAACATCTAGCCCATCGCATTCGTTTAAAACAAATTTTCCCATTTGCGGAGTTGCCATTCCACAAGCATAATCCAAAGCCTCTGCAATAGAGAACAACAGAATTTTGAGAGCATGAGCATGACATACGTCAAGGTCTAACAAGTTTTTTAAGAAATTAAAATGTCAAATTTCATAACTAAAATAAAAAACTTGAAAAGGACACATACCAAGGCCATAATACACATCACTATAGGCAGCCTTGACTGTCTTGCCCCCTTCAGTGATAGCAGCAGCAAGTTTATCCTAGGAAAACATACATATAAAGAATATCATAAATTGTATACTGACAAGAAAATATGGTTTGCTAAACAATCTTACCATGTCCCTCTGAATAAGTTCTCGAAGTTTCAACATTATATGTTTTCGTGAGGTGACTGGTGTATTTCTCCATGAAGGAAATGCCCATTTCGCTGCAGATACTGCAGCTTTAAGTTCTCCAATGGTTGTTAAGGAAAGTACAGATACAACTCTCTGGGTAGCCTACTTAGCAATTATTACATCAGAAAAAGATGATGTCATAAAAAGAGCAACAGACCAGATTAACAAGTAGATGAAAGTATGAAAAATTATGGCTTGCTTTGCAGCTCTCACTGGATTCAAAATATCGACTGTTGCAGTTGACTGTGACTCTACAAATTGGCCTCCAATGAAATTAGGGATCCTCTGATTGAGCCAAAATAGCAAGCCTTAGAAACTGGAATTATATCATGAACGCAAAGATTAAAGATACAGAGAATAAAAAGACATGTTGCATATGATATAGTGTAGAAATTGCATTCTGCCTCCTGACAGTTGAAGAACAGTTTCTAAAATTCTAATGCACTAACGAAGCTAAAAGCTTACAGTGAATCTCTGTCTCCAAGATGGCTCGGTAGCGCTTACATTGCCAGGAAGCTGAGAACTTCCAACTGACACTTTCTGAGGCCTGAAAGACTTGTAATTTCTGACTGTAAAACAAAATGGTCCTTAAGCCTATAGAAGGTAGAGGATATTTATTTGAATGTCAATTACCATGAAGCATAATCACTAGTAACTTCCCACAGTACACTCCATAACTGCATATGGGTCATAAAATTTAATTATGCAATATGCTGCTCAAGAGGAAAGGCATCTACTAAAAGGAGGAATTGCTGCGAGAATCATTCAAATAATTATTACAAGAAATGAATTGGAGAAAAAATAAAGAACAGAGATAAGAGAAGCAATAGGAAAATTTAAGACGGGGTGGGGGTCTGGGGGACTTGGGGAAGAAAACAGATTAGAGAGAAAACAACAACCTACTCTACTTCACTAAAGACCGTCAACTACATACCACATAGCACACAACTTATGAGGAATAGAATTGATAAGAAAGAATATACATAAATATCATATGCTGAAGTTGGTAACAGTAAGATGACTAGAAGGCTAGCTTCAAATGATCAAGAAAAACCAAAAGGATATTCCTTTCTTATGACAAATAACTAATTTGCTTTTAGCTATCCAGATGACGAGACCTGTAGCATGAACGCTTAAACATACCTGTAAGATTCCCTTGTCTTAGCTTAGTTTTGACATTGTAAACATGCTTTGGTGTAGATAAAAGTTCTGGATTGCTCTGTCTCAGTCTTTTTAAAATCTGACGTGGCTTAAGACCAGCTTCTGTCATCTCTTTGATCCGTAAGACCTCATCCTCAGTGAATCGACGAGCAGCTGGGTGCTCTTTAATGTCCTTCAAAGGTTCATGATTATGAGTTCCATCTTTTACAGTTAGATACCACACTCCATCATCATTTTTACCCGAGAGTTCAAAAGGACAGTTGATATGTCGGGAACCAGTTTTTCGCTTCCTATTAAATTCTACAGAATCTGTCTCTGAAGTTTTAGGCCTAGTTCTATTAACACCACCCCTATCACAGCCAAGTACCACTTGTTTATCTTTTTTGGATTTCTTAATAGTAACTACATATCCTTGTGAGATTGCAAAATCCCCAACATGCTCAATTAGTTGGTCACGACTTGCAAATTCTCCAGGTGGTGGAGGCAGCATTTGCAGAGGTTCGGCTGGCAGTGAAATTTGAGAATCCATCATGAAAGTTGTGCAGCAAAGACCTAATTAAATCATGAGTGCAAAATTTTCAGTGAACGCAAAGATAAAAAAGTTTTCTCAATCAAAGCTTGAAATACCAAAGTAAACAAAAAATTTCTAAACATATACTCCAAAGCATGTTAGATTTCAGAAGGGCTTCTATTTATCCTAGTACTCAAAGAGAAACCAAACAAATATTGAAGAGCTTAAAGTGAAAGGCATTAAGTCAGCATAATTAATAAACCAAAAAACTGACAAGAGGTGCTCCTATAGGGGGCATCAATACCATCTTCGTGATGCCCCTTTTTTTAGCGGTGATATCATTTTACTACTCAACTGGATTTCCAAAACGAAGCAAACCGCATCACTCAAGCAACACGGTAGCAACATCAACGTCGAGACTACCAAAACCTTAATTCCAACAGGATGGGGTTGACTACATGAAGGCCGTCCACATGAATTCTCTACCTCCATTCTTTTTGGTCGTGATATGTGCTCCAGCAAACGTAATTTCTATACATCATTTTTAACACGTCCCAACCCAAGTCATCTTTAACCTCTCTCAACTTCTTCCAATTTTTTTCCATAATCTCAAGTTCTAAACTCTCCGCTACTATTACTTATAATCATCTAGTCAACGTCTCATATACCTAAACCACGTAATTACTTCTTACAACTCCATCCTTCTCCTGAATATTTAGTTCTTGATCCTATCGCTTGAGGTGCTCTCATACATTCATCTCACTATATGCAACTCTGCCCCAATGTGATTGTTCTTATATAGTTATATGTCCAGCACTTGGACCAATATAATAATGCTCGTCTAATAGTCATCCTATGTCCTATGAGTCACATCTTAGTCAACGTTTCCATTCCTATGTAGAATCGATAAGTACTCAAAACACTCACTCATCCTTACTATCCAATGTGACTACATCCTCGATTGACTCCCTCTCATCACTAAAATTGCACCCATGGCAACTCCGTATCATCCAATGTTACTACATCACTGACTTCTATTAAATGATCTAAATTCTTTGAGCATGTAACTACTCCCATAACATGATGAGCCGAGTAACACTAACGAAATTCTTCGGACAAAAACACACATTGAACACACTAAATAGCAAACTAAAATCAGTAATCAACTTCATAGACTGCAAAAACCTAGTAATACATATACTACATCAAATCACTTCACCGTCAATTGTAATTCAGCAAAAAAGAGAACCTAAAAAAATGCAATCATATATTCATATCACATAAATGCAAGAAAACAAGCTTACTACTTCTCCTGTAGAAAAGAAATTCAATTATCGCAGAAATTACAACACTTATCGTACAATTTTATCATCATTACGAAATTAATCAAAACAAACAACATAGAATAGTGATTTCAATCAACATTATCGAAAATCAAAGCATGAATACGAAAAAGGTTTTAGAAGATGAAATTTTGCCCTAATGGAAGAAGAATTAAGAAGATAACCAACCTATAAAATGGTATAACTGAAGTTGAAACTAAGATTTGTCACACCATTTAAAAACGCTCCTATGATTATCTTGATCACATCATACATGCCAAAAAAAATCCACCATTGTTGCGCTGAATTCTTCGTCAATTTTAGCAGAAGTTTCCCTAATATTTTGCAGTGTTCTTTCTGCGTATAAATTAAACTTTTCTTTGTTTCGTGTGTTGTGTTTGCGTTTGATTTTTCTCTTTTTACGACAAAAGAGTTGATTTATTAACGAGGGTAGCAAAGTAATTTTCTAGGGGACACTATAACTCTCCCTCACCTTATATAATAGAGATATTAATTACAAAGTCAAACAAAAAGACTACACAACTTTTCGTTCAAATTTGAGTTGATTATGCTGTTAAATAATTTGATTGATGTCTTTTGGCAAGTTTATGCATGTAATTATTTTTCGGTCAATGAATGTAATATGATGAAATCTTTTCTTTTTTTGACATGATTGTTGTTTATGTTGATGGGTGATTGAGAAAGTAATATTAATGATGTTTAAGGTTAAATATGTAATTGTATAAGGGACACTATTTGTTGTAGTCTAACATCAATGGCTCTCTTTAAGACACTTGGGCTCATCAAAGCCGTACACGTGTCACCTTAGTAAAAGAAGAGAAAAGCCTTGAATCTCTCGGGCTACACTCACCGAGTTAAAAAGATCAAATTCGCCCAACAAATGAGCCCAAAGAGCTAAAATGGTCAAGGAGAGTGGTTAATAGACATCCCCCGCCATGATCCGCCACGTGTCATGATCTCGATTCCTCGCCCAATCAAAGGCCACTATTGTAGGTCAGCTTTTTAAGGTTAGTCATCAACTTGCTATCACTATAAATACCCCGAAATCGGGAGAAAACACATTCAATGCAAACAAGGCAAAGTTACTCGATAAAATTCTCTCTCACTTTCTCTTTCTATCTCTACTTTCTCTCACTACTCCCGATAACCCGACTTAAGCATCGGAGGGGGAACCACCACCCAAACCTCCAAGGTGGGTCCCTTTGTGCGGAGTTCGGGAGCGAGCCAAGACCAAGGACAAAGAGGATTCGGACATCGTTGCACAAGTCTCCAACCGAAGAACACTCAAGATACTACTTTACTTGCTCGACAAGGAAGCTAAGCTTCTGAAACTTACTTGTTGGACAAGTAGATAGAACATTTGGCGCCGTCTCGTGGGGGAGACGCAACGATGACCGATTGTCAATCATCCAACATTGCCGAAATCGAAGTCTTCAAGTTAATGTCGAAGATACGGTGGAGCATGAAAGACCACCTCGAGGAAGAGATAGACCTTCATCCATCGTCAATGTTCCCTGGACCAAGTCAAGAACCTGGTCATCCAAGTTAATCTAGATCGTCCAAAGGATCGCCGCCCACCTGGAGAATGTTTTGAATGATTTCCGGACCAGGATGGCGGAGGTCGTCCAGAACAGATTAAAAGCAATATGTTGTTTTTCCATCACAACCCGGAGCTACCGCTAACAATCCACCTCGTCCTAGAGGACGTTCTCAAGTAGATCGTCCGAGGTCCTAGTCGACTTGTTCGTCGGGAACCCTCTAGGAGGACAACGAGAGGAAAGCAGCCGTAAGATACCGATCGAGAGAAGAAAGATGGACCGGATACTCGGTGGTGAGGACCCGGGACCATGTCCATCCTAGTGGGCACCGAATGGAAACCGACGCGCCGGGGAGTACTTAGAGGCAAAGAGGGTCGGCTTTGCAACGTTCGGCCTACGGGGATCTACCCCATACCCGAGAGACCCTCCTTTGAGGTTGTCGTCCCGTAGGGGAAGGCCGAAGTTTAAGCCACTCTCTTGTTCATCCACGGCAGGAGAAGACCGTGGCTCAGCCCATGGTCTACAAAGGCCCGTCAGAACCAGCCCAACACTTCATCCAACCCATTAATGAAAGAATATCGCAAGGAGTTCATACCCATTGAGGGACAGCTGGGAGCTCTCCAAATCAACTGGCCTACTCCATTCTCGGCCAGGATTATGGAGACGCCCCCCTTCCCAAAGGTAAAACTTCCAACTATTGAGCCTTTCGATGGAACTACTGATCCAGACGATCACCTGTCTACTTACAAGCATCAGATGTACGTCCAAGGAGTGGACGATGCTACTTGGTGTAAAAATTTCCCAGCTACCTTGAAGGGAGTAGCTCGAAGTGGTTCAATAATCTTCCCCCCAATTCGAGTCAACAATTTTATCGAACTCGGTTTCTTATTCACTAGTCACTTTGTTGCCAACAAGCAAGAGCAAAAGACAAGCATGCACCTAGGCAAGGTCGTCCAGGGACCTAAGGAGGCTCTTAGAAGTTTTGTTAAGAGATTCAACCTAGAAGCACTTCAGATCCAAGATCTTAATGCTGGGGTAGCCTTTGACGCCTTCATCAGGGGCCTAAGGCCAGGAAGTTTCAAATTTGACCTTGTTAAGAAGGAAATCTCCACTCTTGCTGAGGCTTTGAGGGAAGCCGAAGCATTTATTCATGCCACCGAAGTATGTGCTGAGGCAAAGCATCCCGAGTCTAAGAAGCCTGAAGAGGGTACTCACCAAAAAAAGAGCAACCCCAAGAAGGCCGAGACTTGGGCGATAACCTCCAACACCACTCCGGCTAGAAAGAACAAGAGAAAGGAGGCCGAGCCATCCTCATCCAATCTCGTTGAGTTTAACAAAGACCAATACTCCATCCTCATGGAGATTAAGGATCGTATGAGTTGAAGGCCCCAGTTGAAATGAAAACTCCTTATAGAAATAGGGATAAGAGCAAGTATTGCCACTTCCACAAAGATTGTGGTCATGAGACCAATGAATGTAAGCACCTCAAGAGAGCTTTGGAAGAGTTAGCCCGAAAAGGAAAGATGAATTCCTATATGGCTCAAGGGGGAAGGAAGTTTCCAAGGAAAGATGATTGGCATAACAAGAAGAAGGAGAGTGTGAGCACAGACGAAGATGTGGTTCTTGTAATCTCAGGTGGGTTTGCTGCTGGGGGACCAACCAATAGAGGGCACAAAAACTACCTTAGGGAACTCGGCCAAGTTTTATTAGGCGATCGTACAAAGGTTGAGCCCTTCCCAAGGGTGGTAGTTAGTGAGCAAGATCGGGCAGGTTGAGGACTCCCCATGATGATCCCTTGGTTGTAGAAATGAAAATAGCAAACTTGAGAGTAAGAAGGATCCTGATCGACACCGGAAGTTCGACGGACATCATTAGTGCTGATTGCCTGTGCAGACTAAAGTTTGAGGAGAAGAACTTAGTTCCCGTTCACCATCCCATCATAGGGTTTGGGGGAGGAGTCATCCATCCCATGGGAACCGTGACTTTGCCCGTTCGAGTAGGAGAGAAGGAAGCCTCAAGAACACTGTTTATCAAGTTTTTGGTGGTCCGAGACTTGACAGCCTACAATGTCATTCTTGGACGACCAACTCTGAATCATGTAAAAGTGGTAATAGTAACTCATCTGATGTTGATGAAGTATGAGTGTGATGACGGCAAGATTGGCTCCTTGTATGGAGACCAGCAGGCAGCTAGGGAATGTTACCTAACTACTCTGAAACAGTCATCATGGAAGGCAGATAAGAAAGATCAGACGAAGGTTGTCAGCGAAAGGAGAACGTCTGGAATAGCGAAAGATCAGACGAGGATGGCTAGCGACAGGAAAACGTCTGGATTTGTCAAAGACCCGGTCGCCTCGTTAAAGCCGACCATGGAGAGCCCTCGGACGCCTCTTGCTCCCTCAAGGAAAGCGTCCGAGCACCTCCCAAAGAAGAAGAGGAAATATGAGGTCATCAAGGAAGAACCCTCCTCGTCCGAAGAGGTCATGGCCATCATGGGACTAACAAGAGAACGTCCAGAGCCGTAGAAGCCCCCGAAGAGGTACGTCTCGGATGAAGCTCGTCCCGAAAGGACCCTTAAAATCGGATCTTCACTCGATCCCGGTTTGAAGGGTCATCTAGTCCACTTCACTGAAAGAGTTTCAAGATGTGTTTGCCTATTGCGTTGAGGAAATGTCCGGAATTGATCCGGAAAGTAGCCGTCCACCGGTTGAATGTTGATCCAAATTTGAAACCGGTTCGACGTAAGAAGAGGCATTTGGGACCTGGCTAGAAACCAAAGCGGTCGACCAAGAAGTTCGAAGTTGTTGGAATCCAAGTTCATCAAAGAAACCTATTATCCCGACTCGGATAGCAAATGTAGTTATGGTGCCAAAGCCCAATGGCACTTGGAGAATGTGTGTGGACTACACTGACCTCAACAAGGCTTGTCCTAAGGACAGTTTCCCTTTGCCTAAGTTGGATCGTCTGGTAGACTCCACAGCTGGCCATGCTTTGCTGAGCTTCATGGACGCTTATTCAGGTTTTCATCAAATCCCACCGATGGACAGCAGAGGCGGAGCAAGCCCTTCAACTTGTCAAAGATCATCTTCAGCAGCTGCCTAGGTTGGTCAGTCCCACCGAAGGGAAAAAGTTGTTTGTATACTTAGTTGTATCCACTCAAGCTGTGAGTGTCGTCCTGTTGGCTGAACGAGAGTCCGTCCAAGTTCCCATATACTTTGTGAGTCACGTGCTCAAAGATGCGGAAAACAGGTATACTCCAGTCGAGAAGTTTGGATTGGCCCTAGTCATGGCCAGCAGAAAGTTGAGGCCATATTTCTTGGCGCACAGTATAATTGTCTACACTGACCAACCCTTGAAGCAAGTTCTACAGAAGATGGAAGCTGCTGGACGAATGCTAAAATGGGCGGTTGAGCTTAACATGTTTGACATATCATTTGAACCAAGGAAAGCCATTAAAGGGCAAGTCTTGGCAGATTTTATAGTTGAGCTTACTCGGCCAACCATATAACCAATATCTGATCCAGTTAGAGGAAGGAAGCATTGGACGCTCATGGTTGATGGATCGTCCACAGTTAATGGATGTGGGGCAGGAATCATTTGTCAATCTCCTGAAGGAGATAAGTTTGAATATGCATTGAGATTCCAGTTCAGAGCGTCCAATAATGAAGCTGAATATGAAGCACTCTTAGCTGGAATCAAAATGTGCAAGGCGGCTAGAGCTGTTGAGATCGAGGCCAAATCAGACTCCCTCTTAGTTGTCAGTCAGGTTAATGGAGATTTTGAATGCAAAGAAGCATCAATGAGCAAATACATGCGACTGATCAAAGATGATATAGAACCATTAAAACGATTTGTCCTCGACCAAGTACCAAGGTCAGAAAATCATCAAGCCGATGCTCTCTCAAAATTAGCCAGCTCGGCTGAAGGTGATGTGCCAAGAACAGTTTTTTGGGAAGCCAAACCCAAAAAGAGCATCGACCAAGAACAGATTATGTTTCTCAGTCGAGGGACTGTCTGGATGGAGCCGATCATAGAATATAAGAAGACGGGACGATTGCCTTCAGATCCTGTAGAAGCTAAGTATGTAAAGGCTAGAGACAAGTGGTTTGAATTATGGGACGAGACACTTTACAAGAAGTCATTCAACCGGCCCCTGCTCAAGTGCGTCACCAGAGAAGATAGTCTGGAAGTCCTGAAAGAACTCCATGAAGGAGCTTGTGCTTCTCACATTGGGGGAAGAGCTTTAGGGGAAAAGGCTTTAAGGACGGGGTACTACTGGCCTACCTTAAAGGAGGACGCCTTAGTCTATGCAAAGAAGTGTGACAGTTGTCAGAAGCATGGAAATGTGCATCAGAAACCGTCCAACTATTTAACCCCCATCTTGTTCCCTCTGCCTTTTGCCAAATGGGGCATGGATATCCTAGGACCTTTCCCTGTGGCCGCTGGGCAAAAGAAGTTTGTGATAGTGGCAGTTGACTACTTCACTAAATGGATAGAGGCATAGGCCATGAGAGGAATAACAACGAACGACGTCAAGGGCTTCATCTGGAAAAACATTATAACTCGATTTGGCATGCCCCAGTCAATCGTCTTTGATAATGGTCCACAGTTCGAAACGCCTAAGCTGAAAGAGTGGCTGTCAGAAAGAGAAATCAAAGCTCACTTTGCGGCAGTCGCCCACCCACAAGCCAATGGGCAAGTTGAGTCCTTCAACAAGATTCTATCAAATGGAATCAAGAAGAAGCTGGATAACGCCAGAGGACAATGGGTTGAAGAACTGCAATTGGTGTTGTGGTCCATTAGAACAACCGCTAAGAATTCCACAGGCGAGACGCCTTTCATGTTAGTCTATGGCACTGAAGCCGTCTTGCCCATTGAGGTTGAAGAGCCCACCCTACGAGTCATGTTATACACAGAAGATACCAATTGGGCCACATTGCGCACGGATTTGGACCAAGTCCCAGAAGTCAGGGGCAATGCCTTGCTAAGAATGCAATTGTACAAACTGCGAATGGCTCGGGAGTTTAACAAAAGAGTTGTTAGACGACCACTCAGGGTGGGGGATCTCGTCCTAAGAAAGATGGAAGCGGTTGGACGCGCTAAAGAGTTGGGGAAGCTAACACCAAACTGGGAAGGCCCTTATCTGATTGTCCAGGAGGTACGCAGTGGGACTTTTCGTCTACAAGATTTAGATGGACGACCTATTCAGCGTACTTGGAATTCGGACAACTTAAAGAAGTACCACGTCTAACTCAGATCTTCGTCAGATACCTGTAGGATAATTTGTAGTTATTCCAAAGTGCCACGGCACATGTTAGTAAGAAAAGAATTGTATACATGTATCTTGGCATTCAGCCAAGCAAAATCCATATAATACAATTCTTACTTTCTTCTCTCTTTGTATATTTTCACCAAGTTAATTCACTTTGGGGCATTAAATCAGTTACTGGTCTAAAAAAGTGACAATAACTTGGACAAAATACAAACAAAAGCAGAACGTCATTATCACTCGCGTTTACGCCGAACATCACTCCCTCAAAGAGACCGGCCAAAAATATATTGCATATATGGCCGTGAAATTGACAAAAACTCTAGTAAGAGTAACGTCAAAGTCTCTGAGAGAAAGTTGGCCTGAAATAAGACCTTAGTAAAGGATACTTACTTTCAAAATCACGGACAGCTAAGTAGTCTAGACCCTAGTAAGGGATCGCTACTTAATGACGAGTGTTGCCCCCTCAAGGAAACCGGCTAAAACACGCTTTGAACAGATATCTCAAGCTCGTCCATCACCTTCAGCAGGCTCAGCCACGGCTGGCTGCTCTCCTTCTTGGACTTTGGCTCTCCCTCCATGCACGGTTGAGCTAAGCCCAATAAGGGGGGGATGATAGAAGCCAAAAGGACGGGCCATGTTAAAACAGGGACGAGCCATAGAAAACAAGGTCGTCCAATAAAAAACTAATACGTAGGCAATGGACGTTCTCCTTCTTTGGGTGACTCTCGTCCAAGAATTGGACACCAATTCTTGGACGAGCATGGCCCCAAGGAGGTGACCGTCCAAGTCTGGACGATCTCCTCCTGTGGGTGACCTTCGTCAAAAAATTGGACACCAATTCTTGGACGAGCATGGCCCCTGGCTCTCTGGACGAGTATGGTCTAAAGAAGGTGACCCTCGTCCAAAAAAGTTGGTAGCTTGAGTCAAACAGGTCTTGGCCGCAACCTCTCAGTGGGCAAGACTCGTCTGAATAAGCAAACCGTCCAACAATCTAGGGAAAATCAATGAAAATGCTTGGGCACTTAATAAATATTGGAAATCGTCCAATGCCAAGAATGATCGTCCAAGAAGTTCAAGACGAGTCAACTCTTGTACTTGGATATTTCATAAAATAACAAAAAATCGTCCAAGGGCAAGGGGGACAATCTTCTAGTATGGGCACTTTGCAAACAGTCTCAGACGAGTCCTTTTTGGTTAAACGATCATGACGAAGTTAAAGTTACACTTAGCCAAATTGCAATTGTAAAATAAAAAATAAAAAGAAGACTAGCAATTGGCAAAAAAAAGTTCTCCATATATATCAACAGCAAAACTTTACAACTTAAGGCTACTGAAGAGCTAAGACTACAACGGCAGACAAGCCAAGAAACTTAGAAAAATAAACCTAAAGCTAGGCTTCATCTCCAGCGCGCGATTCTTGGTTGTCCTCAGGCTTCTCATCCTCGCCCTCGTCTTCAGGCCCCTCACCATCGGCTGCAGCCTCGTCGTCAGACTCTAAGAATTCCGGAGGTTCCTCGGCACATACCATAGCCCGATGGACACTCTGTTGGTACTCTAGACGACGCACAAAGCTGGGAACCTCGTCAGCCTCAGCCAGCATCTCGAAGGCCTTGACGGCCCAGCCTTTAGACGTTTCGATTACTTGCTCCAACCCTTCCTTGGCATCATCGAAGGCCTTGGCCGCCTGGCTCTCTAGACGGGCAGTTCTCGCCCTCAGAAGAATATTCTCCTTCCTTAGCTGCGCGGCGGCGAGAAGGGCGGCATTTCTTTCATCCCTCAGATCAGTGGAGACAGCATCAATGACCATCTTCAGACGGTCCTGTTCCTTGAACATGTCGTTAATAGTAACAAGATAATTCTTGTTTTCTGACTCCAGAAGGGCCGATCTTTTCTCCAAAGCCTCCAGAGATTGACGATGGAGTGTATTAGCCATCTCAATATCATGGATGGCCTTGTCGCCTGCCGTAGTCGCCATATGGACGAGCTGTTTATTCTCTTTTCTCAGCTCCTTCGCCCATTCTTCAGTTAGCATGCTGCGAGCCAGAAGCTGGAACCATGAAAACAAATCAAGTTATTAGACGGACTAAAGAGTCAAAATTTAAACAAGTAGAAAACAAAACCGGCATAAAATAATACCTCGGCAGCAAGTTGGGACATGTAGCCCACATACCCGGCAGAAGCTCCCCTTAATCCTTTGATATAGGATTCAGGGTAGCACTTGAAGAGCTCCTGCTTCAGACGCTCTTTCTCCAGCCTTGACATTTTGGCGAAAGCAGGAGAAGACTCCTCGTCCGAATCAGCAAGGGGAGGAGTTGGGGGAATAGCAGGGCCTTTGCCCTTATCTGAAAGAGGGGGAGAGTCAGTAATCTTGATAGGAAAGACGACGGCTTGTCTATTGGACGGACTCATGGACCGTCCACCGACCCGCATCGTCCTAACTATATTGGGGTAATACGACTCACCGGACGAAAGCGATGCTGTCCTAACAGCTAAAGGCATCTGTGGCACCAGCTTAGCCACCGAGCCGCTGAACCCTGGATAGTTCTCAGCAGCCCCGATTTCGGTGCAACCAAAGCCAAGGCGGACTCTAGGTTGACCTCAGCAGAGTCGACCGGCAAAACTCTGATTGGAACAGCTGCATGGGCATCCTTTCCCTCCTCGGCCGGGCCAACAGTCGAAGGCTCTCTTTTAAGAGCCTTGGCTTGTGGGGGAGGCATGCTTTTCTCCCCGCTCTCGACAGCAGGAGCCGCCTTATCCACCTTCTTCCTTGTAAAGCCCTTAGGCTTCTTTGCTGAAGGCTGGTCAGCTGCAGTAGTTGGCCTCTTCTTTGATGAGGACGACTTCCCAGGTGGAAGTTTGTTTGTAGGAGCATTTTTCTGCAAAAAGTAAAGGCATCAGACCGATCGTCCAAAAAACAAAAATAACTACTATTGTAAAAAATCCAGGCGAGTATGGCCCCAAGAAGGTGACCGTCCAAGTATGGACGTTCTTCTATGGTTGACCCTCGCCCATAAGTTGGATGCAAAAATCCAGACGAGTATGGCCCCAAGAAGGTGACCGTCCAAGTATGGACGTTCTTCTATGGTTGACCCTCGCCCATAAATTGGATGCAAAAATCCAGACGAGTATAGCCCCAAGAAGGTGACCGTCCAAGTATGGACGTTCTTCTATGGATGACCCTCGCCCATAAGTTGGATGCAAAAATCCAGACGATCATGGCCCGAAAGAGGTGACCGTCCAAGTCTGGATGCTCTCCTTCTTTGGGTGACTCTCGTCCAAGAATTGGACACCAATTCTTGGACGAGCATGGCCCCAAGGAGGTGACCGTCCAAGTCTGGACGATCTCCTCCTGTGAGTGACCTTCGTCCAAGGATTGGACACCAATTCTTGGACGAGCATGGCCCCAAGGAGGTGACCGTCCAAGTCTGGACGTTCTCCTTCTTTGGGTGACCTTCGTCCAGGAATTGGACACCAAGTCTTGGACGAGCATGGCCCCAAGGAGGTGACCGTCCAAGTCTGGACGTTCTCCTTCTTTGGGTGACCTTCGTCCAGGAATTGGACACCAAGTCTTGGACGAGCATGGCCCCAAGGAGATGACCGTCTTGGACGAGCATGGCCCCATGGAGGTGACCGTCCAAGTCAGGACGTTCTCCTTCTTTGGGTGACCTTCGTCCAAAATCAAGATGCCAATTCCAGACGAGCTCATATGGTTCTCGGCAAAAAAAAAAAAAAAAAAAAAAAAAGTTTTACCAATGTTTCTGCCCTCTTCTCGGCACTGCTCTTTGCATACTCCTTCCACAGGTTGTCGGTAAATTGGGACATACTGATTTCCCCCGTCCAAGATGCTTTGAGGCGTTGTCTGGCCGAGTCTGCAAAGAACAAAAATGTGTTCGTCAAATGAATTATAGACGAAGAGTTTTACTTGGGTGATTTCAAAGATAAACCTTTATCATCGGCCAATCGCAAGCCGGCAGCAACCAAGAAGTCGTCTTGGTAAAACATTTCCTTAAAGGGTATCCAGTTAGATGGCCCCTTAAAAGATTTTTGGCCGGGCCTGGAGTACTCCTTCACTCTGAAGTACTCCACCACTTCCTCGTCAAAGCTGTCCTCCAAATCCAGCCAAGACTGCTTCCGCCCAGTATTTGTGACGGATCTATTATAATATCTGTAGCTCTCTGTGACATAGTCGGAGGATGCCCGTAAAAAGATAAAATCGGCCTTCCACTCGTGCATCTTCGACGATTTTCCCCAAGCCGTCATGAAGCCTGGACGGTTGCAGATGCTGAGCCATGCTCCATCCACGGCCCCAGGTACCTTAGCCGCATAATGAATATGGGTAAAGGCTTGAAGGGAAAAGGCTAGGCCGCGTAGCTCGCAGACGGCAATAAATGTCAGGATGTTGTGCCAAGCGTTTGGAGCCAACTGGTTATGGCCGATGTGGTAGTGCTGCAACACTTGTTCTACGAAGTCATGGAGAGGAAACCTCAATCTCGCATCTAAGGCCAGTTTATAGACGGCGAAATGGTTCTTGGGAGCACTCAAGATCGTCACGTCGTTATTAGGAATGACAAAGGAGAAGCCCGACATGGGCATGAAAGACGACAAGAAATTAGGGTCTGGTCCTAGTTTCTCTAACCACTTACGGTTAACTAAAATGAAGCTAGGATCAGAAAGGGGACCTAAACGTCTTCTAATCTCCGACGAGGTGGTAGAAGCCTCGTCGATTCTTCGGCGGCCTCGGGATCGCTACCATTATTACCTTCGCCGATCTCCGCCGTATCGGCGTCCCGGCCAGAAGTACTGGTCTCAGTTTTTATTTCGGAAGTTTCTGCATCATGGTCGAAATGAGGCCTGTCCAAAGACTGAGCACTTTGGACCTCTCTTGCCTCATCCGGCACTCGTCCAGTTGATTCCTCCATATCCGAGCTATTTGATGGGATTATTGCTTTTCGTCTTAGACGGGCCGTTTGCTTGACGCGCGCCAGATTACCCTGCACAGGTAAAGACTGGGTCGTCTGACTTTCTCGGCCAAAACTATGAAAAAATATGTACTCGGCCAGAAGAAGCCCAACTCTAGAATGTGCCGAAGAAGAAGTATCGGTTCTAGGGTCAAGACAAGCTCTTGGTCGGCTAGGATTATTTGATGAAGATGATTCCATTTTATTGATTTTCTAAGAAAAAATAAAGAATAAAGAAGAATGAAAGGATCAAAGAAACGATACCTGCTAAGAACGTCTGGGAAATTCGGTGAAGGATGCTGAAGCTGGACGATCTCTCTCTCTCTCTAGAAAATTGCATAGCTTCTCTCTCTAGAAAAATTTGTTCGAGGTGTTAAATGATTGAATGTTTTCACACCAAGGTTATTTATAGAGGGATAAGAAACTCATGGGCCGGTCAAGAATGACCGAAAAGAGGATACAACGGTCTAATATGACCGGTATAACACAGGAGAAGGCGCGCCACTTCATTTCAAATTAAAACTGCCTTGAGTGTAAAAGGGCCTTAACCGTCAGATGGGCCAACAGTAAAAGTCATTTTAGTGGCAAATGTTGTAGTCTAACATCGATGGCTCTCTTTAAGACACTTGGGCTCATCGAGCCGTACATGTGTCACCTTAGTAAAAGAAGAGAAAAGCCTTGAATCTCCCGGGCTACACTCACTGAGTTAAAAAGATCAAATTCCGCCCAACAATCGAGCCCAAGCAGTGCCAAATGGCTGAAGGAGAGTGGTTAATGGACATCCCCCAGTCATGATCCGCCACGTGTCATGATCCGATTCCTCGCCCAATCAAAGGCCACTATTGTAGGTCGGTTTTAAGGTTAGTTGTCAACTTGCTATCACTATAAATACCCCCGAAATCGGAGAAAACACATTCAATGCAAACAGTGCAAAGTTACTCTGATAAAATTCTCTCTCACTTTCTCTTTCTATCTCTACTTTCTCTCACTACTCTTGATAACTGACTTAAGCATCGGAGGGGGAACCACTTCCCAAACCTCCAGGGTGGGTCCCTTTGTGCAGGTTCGGGAGCAGAGCCAAGACCAAGGACAAAGAGGATTCAGACATCGTTGCACAAGTCTCCAACTGAAGAACACTCAAGATACTACTTTACTTGCTCGACAAGGAAGCTAAGCCTACAACTTACTTGTTGGACAAGTAGATAGAACACTATTGCTCCTCCCTTCACTTATATAATAGAGATGAACCCGAATTTGTATTATTTAAGAGAGTAATTACGGGTATTTGTTTGATTTAAATCGAAGACTAATATCATAGCATTATTTATTTATTAATGCTTTCAAAATAGAGTAGAATGTAAAATTATATAAAGTAACCTTAAATAATAGGTAAGAAAAATGGTCACATAGTTCCTCTAAAGAAAGATTTGACATCATTCTCTAATTTAGCAAACATTAAATAATCACATGCATACGTAGCGAAATCTGTTGATTAAATAATGTTTGCATCGTTTTTTAAATTAAATTATTTAATTTAGAGTTTTTCTACGTTATACCCTTGTATTTTTTCAATTTCTACGTTGTACCCCAACCTTTTAAAAATTCCACACGGTACCCTCAAACTTACCTTTTTAATGCACAACGGCCCTACCGCTGATTATACGTCATTAATTTCGTCTATTTTTTATAATCCAATGGAACTAATTTAATTTGTGAATATTCCCTCCATGCGTTAAACTATGTATAAGTTAAATTAATTCCAATAAATTAAAAAATTAAACAAACTTAATGACATATAATCAGCTGTTGGGGCATCGTGCATTAAATAAGGTAACCTTGAGGGTACCGTGTGGAATTTATAAAAGGTCGGGGTACAACGTAAAAATGGAAGAAACACAAGGGTATAACGTAGAAAAACCCTTTAATTTTGAAAAAATTCACATAATTAATCCCAACTTTCACTCATCTTCCCAAATTAATCCCAACTATTAATTATTGAGGAATGATTTCAACTTTAGGGGTGAGTTTCTCAAAATAATCTGAATTGTTATTTTACTTACGTTCGTTGATCCATATTGGGATTGTTTTGGGGTAGAAAAAAAACATTTCGGATCATTTTGAGAATGTACACTTGAAACTTGGGATTATTCTAGAATAATCAATAGTTCGGATTATTTTGAGAAAATGGTCAATAGTTTGGATTATTTATGTGAATTTTTCCTAAGTTTAATTATTCATGATTATACCAATCTTTTTATGTGGACACCAAACTTCCCAAGAGTTGACTTACAAAATATATATTTTGACTCTCAATTAATGGTAATTGATCATAATTATTGTTTATACTAAATAATGTGACAAAACTTAATAACTTGATACAACATTGCATGGTATAATTATGACCTGTTCTCTTCAGCATAAAACAACTGAACTGAACTGAATTGGTCAATTGAACTGAACTGAACTGAACTGAATTAAATTATAACTAATTAATAGTAATGATTATCATTTAGGAACTGAAATGAACTGAACTGAAAATAAGATGAGGAGAACCGGCCCTTAAATAGTTAGACGTAGATTGTGAAAGATTTGGGTATCTTTTTTTTTATTGTGTTGCTAAAACAAGGGATCAAGGCTAAAGAACAAACAATTTGTTACCAAATGAGAAAGAGAAATCGAGGATGGAGCTCATATAAATGGATGTGTCATAAAGTCTGATAGAAGAATATTCTTCTTCTCTATTGTTATGTAAGGAGTGATTCACTATTTAACCTTCTCCAAATTAATATATGTCTCATTTATTTTAGTTTAGTCGTAATACACTTTTTATAAGTCTTATGTATAAGGAAAGAGTAGTTTTACGTAGTTGATGTGACTCGTGTGAGACTAGAGCTTGATCATTGCGTACCACTAGGGGGAAAAAGCTATAACCAGGCATACATTGTTACGTACACCTCTTTTACGCAATAGTGTGCCAGTACCACTATAAATCACTGTTATTGAGTTCCCCCAACATTTGCATTCAGCGAGTGTTCATCATTGAGTGCCAAACTTTCGTGAAATCCTTGTATCTAAGTGCAAAATACATGTCATATGATATCCTTGTATTTGAGTGCCAATCTTGGTTGTTTGAGTCTTATGGCAAGTATTGGCGGAACATGACCGTGTTTGTATCTAAGTGCAAAATAAATGTGGTAAATCCAGTTCATAAAAGCTCCAGACCAATTTCTCCTCTTTGCTTGGTGGAGAACAAATTCTCTATTCAGCTTTTTTGCTTGGGCGTCTATTGAAAATGCAGCTTCATTACAGGGACTAATTCTATATGAATGCCAAAAGGAAAAGGTGGCTAAGAAAAGGGTACAAAGTACAGCCAAGTACTTAACAGAAATATGGTGCTAAATCCGAAAAAGGTTTCCTTGAGAACTGAAGTTTCAAAAGAAGTAAGATCAGGTTAGCACAGATGATGTTGCTAATTGGAATGACACAGAACAATGTGACAGACAATTCAGTGGTCATTCCATTTCCTAGATAGTGTTAGCAGTTGTTTGGTTGATCACGCAAAAATTTTCAAGATAAAGTTAAACTTACCTAGGGTGTACTACGAAAGCAAATTCCTCCATTTTGTGGAAAATAGAACTTCGTAATATGTTTATGCCAACCAAACAAGCAACCAATGTCACAAGTCACTACATTAGCTATTTCGCACAAGTAATCTATACACGATGCACTGGAGCCAGAGTAGGTTTCCTTGAAGCATTAGCTCGATGATAGACAAGTTTGTCTCACATCATATTCTCACTGAGCTTTACAACTAGGGGAAAAAGGAAATAGCAGAATGGCTACCAAATACTTCCATCTTTGCTCAGAGCTTGTGACATCTGAATGACAAAATGAGACTGAAAAAGGAGGAAAACATGTAATACAGTAATAATGGACACTGGTAAGCCGTTATACAGCCCTTGTACTTCGCAGAATTATGGTGCTAAATCCAAAAAAGGTTTCCTTGAGACTGAAGTTTCAAAAGAAGTAATATCAGGTTAGCACATATGATGTTGCTAATTGGAATGACACAGAACAATGTGACAGACAATTCAGTGGTCAATACATTTCCTAGATAGTGTAGCAGTTGTTTGGTTGATCGTGCAAAAATTTTCAAGATAAAGTTAAACTTACCTAGGGTGTACTACGAAAGCAAATTCCTCCATTTTGTGGAAAATAGAACTTCGTAATATGTTTATGCCAGCCAAACAAGCCACCAATGTCACAAGTCACTACATTAGCTATTTCGCACAAGTAATCTATACACGATGCACTGGAGCCAGAGTAGGTCTCCTTGAAGCATTAACTAGATGTAAGCGGGTAGGACCTTCTTCTCTGTAGCTACTGCTTGCATTAGACAGCTTATTCACCAATAATTTTTCAGTTTCCTTTTTCTGGACATAGAACGCTATCCCATTGATTTGTGATGGCAGACATATGATTGAGTTTCCAATAATCTTCATATGGTTTTCTATGTACACTTCACAGAAGAAGCTTGCTTTCTCTCGGCCTATGGACTTTATAAAGGGCTAAAACAATAATTTGCTGCAGACGAATTACACAATGCAACATCTACTGATATAGAAGGATAAGGCTAACATATACGGGGTCCTCACTTTCATATCTTTTCATAATATCAAAGCTATATTGTTTTTCAATGATAGGACAAAATGCAAAGTTAAAATTGCAAAAGTACAAAGTTGCAGATTTAAGCAACAGCGTTCATCAGTCAGCTCTTCTACTCAGAGAGGGAAACATGCAGGTGAATCAAGAATAAAATATATAGTTAAAGCTACACAGATGTACACTCTTATGTTACGCTAGAGAAGTCACCAAAACCCTGCTACAAGCAGAACAGCCTCATCCGAGGAACTAGAGCAAATGATAGGCTCAACTTGTCATAACGAAATACCCGTCTACCTCTTAAGTGATCACTGATCAATGAAGATCGGCAAATTGATAATCAGATGAGTAATTCGACTCATTCACATCCAAATCATGAATGTTTGGAATCCACATTATGCAAGGAGACATTGGACACCATTAATTATTAAAGCAACTTAGTTACTTTCCTTCACGGATAGATACTCAAAAGCTGTCATATGATCATAAATCATAATCCATCCAACAAAATTATGAACTTTGAGTTTCCAAATTATAAGAAAGCTACAAACCTGTGTTACTTGGACTCGTGTACTCGGTCGAACAAGGGTATACGTCCAAATGTCCGAGTCAACTACTTCGAAAAAAATTCCATTATTTTGAGCCACAATATAGTGTTGAAGTGGCCATACTATGTTGGCAGGTTGAGGATCAACACGGGTATTTGAGGTATAATCAAGATTCAAGTGTTTGAGTAACATAACAAACAACATTAAAGCATGGGTAATGCAAGATTAAGATAGATTCTAAATCCCAAGCTGTGAATACCACTGACCAAAATTCCATTAAACCAAAAAAGTGTAGCTTTATTGCAATTGCTTTTATATGAGAAAAGAACATGATATAACTGTGTAATCAACCAAACATACTTACAGAGGCCTTTCCTATTACAATTAGCCACAGAAATCACAGCATTACAACTTACATTGGGGACGATTCAAAATCGAGCGAACCAATAGGGAAATCATCAACCCTACTCTCAAATGAAGAATAAGAAGCACTTGGAGTAGGACAAACACTATCAAATTGATCCCATTCTTCACCTTTCATAAACACCTTCAATTTCTCCCTACACATCCTCAATTGATCCTCCAATATACTCCTTTCGGATTCATGTTTCATTATAATCCATTGAAGTGATTGAATAACCTCTTGATCATGTAATTGCTTATCCTCAGACACTCTCTGCAATTGATTAACTTGCATTTGAAGAACACTCTTTTCATTCTGAAGCCTCAATATCATAGCCATTGCTTCATCAACAGACGACGCCGCCGCCATTCTTTCCTTCTCAAGCTCACTAAGAGTAGCATTAACCCTTTGTCTTTGAACCTTAACCATTTTTCTCAGAGTAATTACATCAAACACTTGGTCTTCATGACAACATTCCTCAACTTCTTCTCCATTACTACTAATACTATCATGAAACCCACAATTTGAACTCATAACTTCATCGATTTCCTCGAACTTTTGGTCCCCACTTCCTTTTTTCCCTAAAACCCTAGACATTTTAGTGGTCCCATTCTCAAAAGACACCTTCATTAACCCATCAATTTCATGATTACTAGAACACATTACTGAGAAATTTTCTCTCTCCTCACTTGATTTCCCTTTCAATTTGCAATTCCCATTATATTGCAACAACATAAACCCTAAAAACAACACAAACAAAACCACAAACACATCCAAAATCTTGGAAAAACACCCAAAAATCAAAAACCCACATCCAAAATCATTGTATTTAGTCAATAAAAGCTTCAAATTTGATGCACAATCCATCAAGAAAAAACTCGAAATTGCTTGAAAAACCAACCTCTTATAAAACTCGATAATTGAACATAGAGTAATCAGAAAACAGAGACGACCCATTATTTTGCATTGAGTTTTGTGAGAGATTTTGTATAAAATGGAGAGAAAAATTGCGCCTTTTGATGTCAGATAAAGAAGATAAAAGGCCGCCATTGATGAACACAATTGAAGTGACACGAAGCTATTGAAGATTTGCCCACATGGGATGGAAGATTGATGGCGTGGTGTTCGGTGAGGATATTGGATTGAACCTAGGAGTATAGACTATAGTATGAAACTATAGTATATGTTTATGTAACAACAATATATCATGTGGGTCCAATTAAACATAACGGTAAAATTCTTCTAATATGGTTTTTAATTAGTGCATTTCTTTCTGTAATAATACCCATGATTTGTTTTATTGTGTGTTTATTAATATTCCTTTACCGTTAAGATAATTTTTTGTGTCCTATGATGATGAGTAATGAGATTATGAGACTATAGGATTTTATTGGGGAATGGGGAGTAATAACTTAGAGATTTTTTGATCGTTAACAACATAGATTAGTAGTGTAATAGGTTGTAAATAAATGGAGATAATGATTCAATGTTTTTATGGCAATAAGATTTTGTTCTTAAACACGTTTATTTTTGTTACTTATGTGATGTTTAGTATGTGTGATTAGGGTTAACTTTTGAGTTGCAAAAAGAAAATTGTTAAATAATTAACTTTTTTCTATAGAATATTCCTTGAAACTATATACTTCGTTGTTTTTTTGATATTTTTTATTTTGAGGAATCGTTATCTCTTTAATTTATGTACAATCAAGGAAAAATATACGCTCGTAAACCAATTGCAGTTTGTTTTTTTTTTCTAAAAAAAATGAATTGTAATTTTTTATTTATTCTTTTCATTTCATTTGTTGAAATTTTATTCTATCTGTATAAATTGTACTCTGTCCATTCAATAATATAATTCCTTGTATTTCATTTTGGATGTCCAAATATTCTTCTAATTTCTATTTTTAATTCCACATTTATTCTTGATTTGCCAAAACAATTTGTTTCCTACATTAAGCCCATTCGCCAAACATCCGCAGCAATTTTTTTAACCGAGATATTGGGCTTAAAGTTATAACGAGGGAACTATAGGCTGATGTAGGATCCACTGAGTTGGTAGACGTAATGGGCCTCTGGCTGAATCAAGCTTAAATCAAAGTATGAGCATCAGATTCTGTAATTGAGAATGGCCCCAAAATGCCTATGAAATTTTTTAAAAAAAGTAACTTAAAGCAATAGGGTATTGGCCAGTTAACGAAATTGCCATAAAATAACTTACCACCCTTTTGTCAGATTTGTATAAAAACTAGTTATTAGGCTTGGGATATGCCCCGAGTAAAAAAAATTTTCATTTATTAATATTATACTTTGATATGATAACAATAAATATCACTTGGTCTAGTGTTAATACTTTAGTATATAAACTTGAAGTCACGGGATCAAATCATATACTATGCAATTTCTAATTTTCTTGGGATCAAACCCTATACTATGCAATTTCTACCTTTTTTTAATTGTATGTGTATTACATGGAGTAAAACGCCCTTAGAATGATCGCCACGTAGCACCGTTCCTTGTTTTGTCTTTTAATATATTACTAGTTTTAGGCCCGAGCTATGCCCCGGATAATTATAATTTTCATGTATATTTTACTTTAAAATTATAACACCAAACATTACTTGATTTAGTGGTTAAGACTTTAGTATATAAGGTTGAAATAATGGGATCAAATCTTATACGATACTTTTTCTTATTTTTTATTGTATGTGTCTTACATATATTTTTTCTAATTTTTTATTGTATATGTTTTACATGAAGCAAACACTCTAATAGACAGCACCACGTGGCACAATTCCTTATTTAGAAACACCTTTTAATATATTAATGTAAATAAATTATAAATAGATGCTGACGACGAAATTGGTGTAAACCTTAACATATGATGGCGTTCAGCCGTTTAGGCCTAAATCTTCATCGGGGTACGCATAATTCACTAGAGATTTGTTCCCAAGGCAGGTTTCTCTTATGGAACTTTGAATTTCTTACTATTTCCTTATTAATAATGAGGTTGGGTTGATTAAACATGACCTAAATATTTTACTTCATTAATGGAGTAATCAGCTCGAAAGGAAAAAAAAAAACTTATGTGGGTAGAGTGAACATATTAGAAGGAAATAAGGATAAAGAAGTAGAAAATTAACTAAAAATGGCTGAAATATAAAGGTTAGAAGGAGACACACATACTTAGATTAAAATTTAGTCTTAAACTGTAGGAACAAAAACTGGTAACGAAATTGACACACTTAACTGACAACCGTGGCGTGAGAAGATCACTGCCCTAAAGTTGAATTTGCCCCGCAACAACACACGGACTCACAGCAATCAACCTCCAGGGATACACGGCTTCTGCCTTTCCGGTGTTGACAGAAAAACAGATTAAGAACGCTCTTGAATACTGGCCAGAATATTGGAGGAAGGAAGAGAGGAGAAGTGAATGTGTTTTTTTTGTTTCGAGAATACCAGAACACTGGTATTTATAGAGGCAGCAAACTCAGACGAAATCAGAACGTGGCTGAAATCGTGGGAAAAACGGTCACATAATGGGAAGAGTCATGGCCGAAAATCAGGAGCATGATTAAGGGAGAAAACGGCATTAAAAGAGAGATTAAGGGAAAAAACGGTAATTTAATACTGATAAAAAACGGTCATAAAATGCCAACATATTTCTGACCCAAAACTCTAGTTAAGTTCAAGGCCCAAGGCCCTGGCCCGGTCCGGGCGGGCGGCGGCGGCGCGCGTGTGGTATCCACACATCACCACATACCCACTAAAAGCCTCATTGCTACTCAACTCAAAGGGTAGACAAAGAGTAATGGTTATAAACCTTACTCTTCCCTCATATTCTTTCAATGTGGGACAATAGGAAAAAATGACTCTTCATATTTTTTTGAAGCAAACTTAAAGTTTATATTAAAAACTCCAACAATCCCCCACATGATTCAAAAGAAGAAAACAGAAAGAAACGGGGCTGAAAAAGATGATCTGGGCAATAGATACTAGGTTTTGAAGTATCAATGTCTTATGGACTTGAATTGACACTTAGTGCATACAAGTATGTCTTTCTGTCATAAAAGGTAGATTTCTCTTTGAACCTTTCATGAGGTTAGCAAACCATAGATGCGCACTCAACCTTTTTCAAATCAAGAAACGTTCTCGCAATTGTAATATTAGTGCCCCACAATTAACCTGGATTCTCATGAATGCTCTAGAGAGTCTAAGCCTTTTGACTCTCATAGGGGATTGGGCGTAACCCCCACATTCACATAGGTAAGTTCATCAAGTTTGTACTGTCACAAACCACCTTAAGTAAGGCTATGAACTTATTAAGAGCTATACGCTCAACCTCACACATATAACAGTATAATGAAATAAAATACTACATCACTTTTTATTACTAGGAATGGTAGTAGTATTAACAACTTGAGTTATTTTGTGATTTCGTTTGACCCTTTGAACTTAGGAATTCCTAAGAAGGGTATCCACCACAATTCACTCCACAATAGGCTTTAAACCCATTCCTTGTGCCGACTCAAGCACCATTTTTCTACAAAGGCCTTTGGTAAGAGGATCGGCAATATTCCTCTCGACTTTACATACTCGAGTGACAACACATTATTTTTAACTAAATTTCTAACAACAAGATGCCTTAAGCGAATATGCCTTCTCTTTCCGTTATAGGCTTGATTATTCGCTACCCCAATTGCTTGCTTGCGAATCACACCGCATAGAAACCGATGGAGCTGGCTTCCCCCACAATGGAATATCAGCAAGCAAACTCCTTATCCATTCGACTTCTTGACCGCCAATTCTAAAGCAATAAATTCAGATTCCATGGTAGATTTCGCAATACATGTTTGCTTTGATGATTTCCATGATATAGCTCCACCAAGAAGAGTAAAAACATAACCGCTAGTAGATTGAATTTCATCATTATCCGACACCCAATTGGCATCACAAAATCCTTCAAGGACACAAGGTGTCCTTTGATAATGTAGCCCCCAATTGATAGTGCCTTTTAGATACTTCAACAATCTAATCAAGGCAACCCAATGCTCTCGATTAGGACTGTGAGTATACCTCAATCTACTAACAAGATAAGCTATATCGAGGTCTAGTATAATTCATCAAGAACATTACACTACCAATTATTTTTGCATATTGTTCTTGGGATATACTATCACCTTTATTCTTTTTCAAATGAATACTAGAATCATATGGGGTTTTCACGGGAATGCAATCAAATTGATCAAACTTCTTCAATATTTTCTCAACATAATGAGATTGATTTAAAGATATCCCATATGATGTTCTAGTAATCTTTATTCCAAGAATAACATCAGCCTCTCCTAAATCCTTCATCTCAAAACAAGAATTTAGGAAACTCTTAGTTGCATTTACTACGTCTATATTGGTCCCAAATATTAACATATCATCCACATATAGACATATAAAAACACAACCAAGCTCATCAACTTTGGAATAAACACAAGCATCAGAATCATTTACCAAAAAATCATTTGAAGTAATAGTTTGATGAAATTTATCATACCATTGTTTTGGTGCTTGTTTTAATCCATACAAAGATCTAATAAGCTTGCATACCTTGTCCTCTTGACCAGGAACCTCATATCCTTCAGGTTGCTTCATATAGATCTCCTCATTTAACTCACCATTCAAAAATGCAGTTTTCACATCCATTTGATGCACAATCAAATCATGAATAGATGCCCTCCAACTACAAGTCTAGCCTTATATTTGTCTAAAGACCCATCAGGCTTACATTTCTTTGTAAAAATCCATCTACTACTTAGGGCCTTACAACCTCTAGGAAGGTCTGACAAAATCCAAGTATTATTACTCATAATAGACTCAATTTCACTGTTAATAGCCTCTAACCAAAAACTTGAGTCTACAGATCTCATGGCCTCAGCATAGGTTCTTGGATTCTCTTCCAATACAAGCACATTGACATCTTGCTCATCTAAACACTCTTTTTCAGCTAGAAAGGTAGTAATAAAATCAGGTCCGAAACTAGACTCAATTCTAGCTCTCTTACTCCTTCTAGGTTCTAAAGTCTCACTAGATGATGCAATGTCATGATGCAAAGTAGAAGAAGATGCAGCAGGCAAGTATGATGATATACTAACTTTCATAGGAAAAACATGCTCAAAGAATTCAACATCCCTTGACTCTCTAATAGGACCAAAACCAGAACCATCCTTAAGAATGAGTCTATATGCAAGACTTGTTAGAAGCATAACCAATAAAGATACCATCTACAGTCTTAGGTCCAATCTTACTCCTTTGAAAGTCGGGAAGTCCAATCTTACCCAAACACCCCCACACTTTGAGGTAACCCAAATTAGGCTTGAAGCCTTTCCATAATTCATAGGGAGTCTTATCTAACTTCTTATGGGGAACTCGATTAAGAACATAGCAAGCGAGATAAAATAGCCTCACCCCACATGTTAGTAGGCATACCCGAACTAATAAGCATTGCATTCATCATATCCTTAAGAGTCCTATTTTTCCGCTCAGCTATACCATTTTGCTCAGGTGTATAGGGAGCTGTAACCTCATGAATAATCCCATTAGACTCACAAAATTTCTTAAGGGAAACTCCATCATATTCCCCACCCCTATCCGATCTCACCCTCTTAATTTTAAGGTCCAATTGGTTCTCAACTTCGGCTTTATAAATTAGGAATTTCTCTTCACCCTCATCCTTAGAACTCAATAAATAAACCTTAGTATAACGTGAAAAGTCATCAACAAATGTAATATAATACTTCTTTCCTCCCCTACTCATGGAATTCTTAAAGTCACCTAAGTCACTATGGACTAACTGTAATAAAGTAGAGTAACGGGATACATTTTTATTGAATGCTTTCTTAGGGTGCTTAGCTTCTACACATACTTCACATTTCTCAAACGATGTATTGCTAAAGTCGGGAATAAGACTAAGTTGTTTAAGTCTTTTAACGGATGCAACATTCACATGACCTAGTCTAGAATGCCATAAAGAAACAGACTCAAGAATATAAACGGAAGCATGAGAGTTCTTATTATCAATTACAACATCCAAAACAAAAAGTCCAAAGATTACAAAAGCCTTTACCCACAAAAAACACCATTTCTCGGTTAATACAAGTTTATCGATTCAAAAGCTAACTTAATTCCAACTTTGTTTAAAAGAGAACCGTAAATGAGGTTTCACGTGATGTCGGGAACATGCAAAACATTCTCGCAAAGCAATGGTTTTCCCGGAAGTTAATTTCAGGAAAACCTTTCCTTTGCCTAGATCACTCACAGTGCTTGAGTTGCCCATGAAGACGCATTCTCCTTCTGAAACATTGCTGTAGTCCTGGAACATCTCCTTGTTGGCGCAAATGTGACGGGTTGCACCAGTATCAACGATCCATTCAAAGAACATTGCTTACTAGATTGACCTCGAGACACCACAGCGAAGAATAATGTCGTCTTCAAAGAAGGTTGGCTTGAGCTTTGTTGTCTTTTGCTTTGTTTAGAGCTTCCTTTCTTAGACGGCAATCCTTGGCAAGCATGCCCATACTTACCACACACGAAGCAATTTCCCTTAAACCGACCTTTTCCCTTAAAGTTGTTATAATTCTGCCTTGTACCATGAAACTGATTAGGACCCTTACCTTTTGGTCCTTTACCTGCAGCAGCCTTATTTTCCACAAGATTAGCAGAAGAGGAAGAATGATCAACAGATTTCCCTTTAATTTGGATACGGTTACGCTCCTCAATCTTAATGTGGGAAACTAATTCTCGAAGGGTGAAGTCTTTCTTGCCTATGTTTTAAGGAATGCACAAAATTTTCCCAAGACGGAGGTAATTTTTCAAGTAAACAATTGGCCTGGAACATATCAGGAATAGCCATACCCTCAGCCACAATATCAGCACACAAATGTTCATACTCATGAACTTGATCTAATACAGGTTTATCATCAGACATAGAGAACTTCAACCAACGGCTACAAGCATATTTTTTAGTCCCAAAATCATCGCACTACCATACTTAGCATTTAAGGCATCCCAAATATCCTTAGCATTTTTGGACTTACTATAAATCATGTACGGGCGACGAGTCATATAATGTAGTAACATTCCACGACAAGTCTTATTATCTTTAACAAAATCCCTACTTGGAATTCTCGGGAGCAAGATCGCGAGACAAACAATAATCTACCCCAATTTGACCCAAAAAAGAATTCCATTTTATCGAGACCACATTTTATAATTTTTTCCATCAAAAGGATCTAACTTAGACATGTCAGGAATAAACGAATTGGTAATAGGCACAGCAGTAACACGCACAGGTTCATCAGATTTTTCACCAGCCATAGTTCCGAAAGACAGATAAAAAATATAAAATTCAACTTTAGAATGTAGGAACAAAAACTGGTAACGAAATTGACACACTTAACTGACAACCGTGGCGTGAGAAGATCACTGCCCTAAAGTTGAATTTGCCCCGCAACAACACACGGACTCACAGCAATCAACCTCCAGGGATACACGGCTTCTGCCTTTCCGGTGTTGACAGAAAAACAGATTAAGAACGCTCTTGAATACTGCCCATAATATTGGAGGAAGGAAGAGAGGAGAAGTGAATGTGTTTTTTTTTGTTTTGAGAATACCAGAACACTGGTATTTATAGAGGCAGCAAACTCAGACGAAATCAGAACGTGGCTGAAATCGTGGGAAAAACGGTCACATAACTGACCCAAAACTGTAGTTAAGTTAATTCCCCAAAGCCCAAAGCCCAAAGCCCAAGCCCCTGGCCCGGTCGGGCGGCGGCGCGCGTGTGGTATCCACACATCACCACATACCCACTAAAAGCCTCATTGCTACTCAACTCAAAGGGTAGACAAAGAGTAATGGTTATAAACCTTACTCTTCCCTCATATTCTTTCAATGTGGGACAATAGGAAAAAATAACTCTTCATATTCTTTTGAAGCAAACTTAAAGTTTATATTAAAAACTCCAACATAAACTTCTTCATCTGTTAAGTTTTATACCATTATGCTGTCGTTGATAACTTTTATAGTATCAACCTAGTAAAAGGGTGCTAATTTTTTTTTTTTGGGTAAAAGAGGATATGATTATCTCCCTCTATATATATAGTGTGAGAACCTTTCTTACTCTGAAAATCCACCTCTTTAGGCTATTAGATTTAATTTTCAACAGCTGAAACGATTGAAGTTAAGAATAAGAGAAAAGAATATGGACGATTATTCATCATGGTTCCTATTGGACATTACTATTTACCGTCCGTATTTACTTGAAATCGTCCGTATTTTTTTCAAGATTTTCCTAAACTACCCCTATGTATACTCACTCACTCACCTCACCTCACCCCAACCACCACCCACCCACCAAAGCAACCACCACCACCACCACCGCCGCTGCAACCACCACCACCAACCACCACTACCACAACGTCAACCACCGCCGCCACCACCACCACCACCACCACCACGGCGTCAACAACCACAACCACCACCACACGGCGACCACCACCCACCAAAGCAACCACCACCACCGCCGCCAGCCGCAACCACCACCATGACCACCACCACCACGACGTCAACCACCACCACCACGGCGTCAACAACCGCAACCACCACCACCACGACCACCACCACCGAACTACCACCATCGCGGACCGTCGCGGAAATTTTTTTTTGTGCTCCACCGAGCAGGGTAACGGATGCGGAGGCAACGGTTTTATCACCCGTTGCCTCTGTGGAGGCAACGGTTTTTTCATCCGTTACCTCCATTGGGGCAACGGATTTTTCATCCGTTACCCTGCTCCGGTGGAGCACAAAAAAATTTCCGCGACGGTCCGCGATGGTGGTAGTTCGGTGGTGGTGGTCGTGGTGGTGGTGGTGGCTCGGGTGGTAGTGGTGGTGGCCGTCAGTGGTGGTGGTGGTCGGGTGGTAGTGGTGGTGGTGGTGGTGGTGGTGGTGGTGGTCGGGTGGTGGTGGTGGGTGGTGGTGGTGGTCGGGTGGTGGTGGTGGTCGGGTGTGGTAGTGGTGGTGGTGGTCGTGTGGTGGTGGTGGTGGTCGGGTGGTAGTGGTGGTGGTGGTCGGGTGGTGGTGGTGGTGGTGGTGGTGGTGGTGGTCGTGGTGGTGGTGGTGGTGGTGGGGTGGTGGTGGTGGTCGGGTGGTGGTGGTGGTGGTGGTGGTGGTCGGGTGGTGGTGGTGGTGGTCGGGTGGTGGTCGGGTGGCTGTAGTGTGAGAGGTGAGAGAGTAAGAGTGGGGTAAAGGGTATGGGGGGAATTTTAAGGAAAAAATACGGACGATTTTTAGTAAATACAGACGGTAAATAGCGATTTCATCATAAGATGATAAGAATAGTACTTAAGGTGGTTCTCAAAGGAACCTTACTTTACCTATTTAGGAGGTGTTTGGTTCAAACTTCAAATAGAGGAATGGAAAGGGAATGAAATCAAGTAGAGGGGGAGGAACGGTAACAATAATTGTTACTTCTATTGAGTGCTTGGTTCAACAATAGATATGAATCACTTGTAAAATAATCGAAAGGATTTTGTTACTCCTCTAATTTGTAAATATCATTTTGGGGGTTTGGGTTACCCTCAAGTAAGAGAATATTTATAGTACACCTGGGTGTACCATGCTCATGGTACACCCAATACTATTTTCTCCAAATGAGTCAAATGAGCAAATGAACAAATGAGTAAAATGAGCAAATGAGCAATGAACAAACATTTCTACTTATTTAAGAAAATGAGCAAACACTTTTATTACAAAATGAGCAAAATGAACAAATGAGCAAATGAGCAAAATGAGCAAAAATGAGCAAAATGCCCAAATGACCAAACTTGGTGTCAAATGAGCACCTGAAGTTCTAATTTATTACAAAAATACCCCTGGGTGTACCATGAGTGAACTCCTCAAGTAATAGTAATGGTTAACGCACTACCCAAACCAAACAAGGAGTAATGGATTCAGTTTACTGAATCCATTTCCAAGTCCAAAAAACAGTTCAACCAAACAAGGCCTTATTATCTATCTATTGATAATTAAGTTGGGGCAAGCTGATTTTTTAAATAAGAAGCATTTAATTAAATACACTATAATTTCAAGAAATTCAATAGTGATAAATTTTAATTTTATTGTCACAATTGTTTTTCTGCTAATTGCAATCGAATTTCACTTTTTTTTCACATAATTACATGAATATTTATTTGATTTTCTTGGTAGTTGAAACTTTCAACTAATAACAACCAAAAAAAGGAGGAAAAGGGAAGACAGGTGATCAAGAACGGAGCATATTTGGTGAAGGTAAAAGTCAAAATCTACATATGAAAGTAAATAGATTAAGGTAAAAAGAAAAACATACATTAATTAATTTAATAACGAGAGCATCTTCATAGTTTTGGTCAGTAATTGATGGATTTTCCATATGTTTGCTTACTACTCAATGTCTTTGATTTAGTCACTAATTTAACCATTCAAACATAGAGTCGTGTTTGAATTGATCACTTAGCTTGAAACATAGGATTACTGAAAATATAATTTGTCATGCTCAAATATTTTATTTTGTAAACCAGAAAAGTACCAAGTTAAAGCTAAGTGGTAGAAAGAAAACTATGGGCCTTTCTAATCCATTTTTTTTCTTTTCACCTTTCTCTTTCCTTAGTTTTTAATAATTTTTATGTGTGGTCATAACTAAACTAGCATGAAAGAACATGTATAGAATTTGTACTACCACTAATATTAATCATAAAGACACATCTATAATGGGCTAGCTCACTAATCCATGTAATTATATACTTATAAGTTGGAATTAACCAACTTAGGGGTTAAGGAGCATTTCTTAAGAATATGCTCAATATTGTACCATGTGTACTTGTGTAGTAATTCTAGAAAAATATATAGGAGAATAGGAGAATAGGAGAATTAGGAGATAGTGTTTGATGAGCAAAATCCAATTTAGTTTATTTTATCTTTTTTCTTCCAATAATCTTTGATATAATTCTCCACTATTTGACATGTACATTATTTGTAACTTTGCATAGATCTGATTTAATATCGCTAAAATATCCTTTATAATACTAAAAAGTAGACAATCTTAGTGAGAGTATACTCTAGAAAGTCAATCATAAGTTATCGATATTATTCTAATAAACATAAGAACTTATTTCACGAGAACAAAGAATGTGAGTACTATATATGATTATTAGTGTTGGACAAAGGTTAGAGTATTATTTGGCTTAAATAACACTATAGATTGAGTACTTGCATTTAGGTCTATACACTTGCTTTGATAGCTGTTTGATCCTTTGGTTTGAAGAGTTGCTATAAATCGGAGCCATATATAATGAAGAGTTGAAGACCATTATTTTCTAGTAGGTGGATAAGGTCCTCCATAGGGGTTGTTCTAAATGTTCTTTTACTCTAAACAAATTTTCCTCCTTTGAAAATTTGCAAGGGGTCAAATTAGAATAGATCATTAATAATAATATAATTTCTTACACATTTTTAGGAGCGGCCAAATCAAAATTGTTTTTGTCTCTTTCACCCAATTTTTGTATCAACATTTTCACTATATGTAATTTATTCCTACAAGTGCTAAATGTATCCTGTATGGATTTGAGTGGCGTCCTACCACTGAAAACTACCACTTTTAAAAAAAGCACCAAAGATACATATCATAAAGGAACAACATATGTGATATAAGCTCTTCTAACTATATTAAAGGTCTATGGTTAATCCTTCACTTAATGTGTTCATTGTTACCTGAAGATTTGAGTCTTTTTTTATATGATTCTCAACATTGTTCTAGAAAAGCGAATATAGCAACTAATCTTACCTTATTGCATGGTATAATAACTCTTGTTCATTTTTATCAATTCAATTGAAACGTTAAATCTCAACTTCTTTTTACTTATTAATTATGTAAAAGGGTGTTTACTGTTTTAGGTTGGTCTTTTATTAGGGATTAGCTTAGGATCTCACCTTCGAATTAAAAATAATTAACCGATCACAAATTCTTGGATGTAATTGTTATACCATAATTTATGGTATAATAACCCAGTAACCACCGCTTTATTGTAAAAAAAAAAAAACTCAAATGACATGAAATAAATGACAAAATGACATGAGATTCATGTCATATTTGTACGTGTTGGGGTACTTGGAGATGGTAAAGCAAGGTAGGAGGGAAAAAGAAGATGCGAAGGTGTGCAGCAGGGAGCTGGGCCCGGGCGAGCAGGTTTTGGGCCCGGGCGGGCACCTTTCTTTGAAGCCCAAGTCAGTGAGCTTGCGGCAAGCTTCCCCGGGCGGGCGAGCAATGTGCTTGGGCGGGCTCCACGCCCCGGGCGGGCGACTTTCTTGCTGTTCATTCTACTTCGAGGCAGAATGTTGCAGTAAGTAATGGCCCGGGCGGGCGATTCTTCGAGCCCGCGGGGCAGCCCAGATGTGCACGTGTTTTTTGCGATTAAGTTTTAATCGTGGCCCTTGAATTGCTTTTAGTTATAGGAGTATAAATACCCTATTTTCTGAGTTTAGAGTGTAGCACACATATCTCATTGTTCAAACTTGGAGCCTCATCTTTTCTAGGGTTTTAGGAGAGAGAGTGAGTTTGTGAGAGATTGTATGTTCACCATTGATTCTCCATTGATTCCATAGTGCAAGTTTGTGGGTTTTTCTCCCGGAGCTCGGGTTTCCCACGTTAATCTTGGTGTGTTCTTTCTTGTTTTCATTCCTCTTTGCAATACTTAGTTGTTGTTTCAATTTCATAATTCTTCTTGATTATTGTTGATTATTGCACAATCTACTTAACACTTAGTTTCTAAATCACAACAGTACGGTCCATGTCATTCTTGTTGAATTATATATTGTTACGCATGTTACACAATAAATTATGGTGTAACATGTTACACCCAAATATGCACTCTTAATCGATGGCGTAAAATCTTTACTTGAGTAAAGAATAAAGTTAATGAATGACGTAAAAGACAAAACAAACAATTTCAAGCCAATCGTAGAACAAAACCCGAAAAATGGCTTAATTTTATTTAATCTTAGTGTGAACACAAAATTAATTAATCATTATTTGGGCAGTAAACAAAGTGTACAATTTTAGTTGCTCTAGTACTGATAGTCCTAGGAATACGCTGCTGCATCCACTAGTTGACCAGGACATAATGATAATATCAACCTTAATTAGTGTCCTTTTTTTTTACTAATATTAGTACATCAGTACTTTATTATTATTAGTGTTATTAATTTATTGTTAGTATAGCATCATTTTTATATAAAAAAAATATAAGAATATTGATATTGGTTTGGATAGTAACGTCAACATGTCTTTTAATAATAACTCTATCAATAATAGGCCATATATTTAATTCTAGCTTTTTTTTTTTGGTAGGAGATATTTAATTCTAACTTTTTTATTTAATTAATAATGTTTTGAGATTTTTTTTTTTTTTTTTTTTTTGTTTGTTCGGGAAAAGATAATTGGTCCGAAGATCAACCCTAGCTAGGCTACTAGCAGCAGGCACACCCGCTCATTGGGCGGGTAGAGGGGATTTATACCCACAAGCAAACATATTTATACAAACTCCCCAAATTGGGGAGTGATGAGAGTCGAACACCCGACCTTGTGGTTGGTGCTCCCACGAGGACCTCAATAATGTTTTGAGATGATTAGCTACTTTGTATTGTTACCCAATTTATCCTATAGTATATATTTATTTATGAGATTTATTTGATCCATTATCTGATCATAGCATGTGGCCTGATTCCATTTATAATGTTATATCGTTGTAAGTTGATTGTTTAGACTTTACTTCTTATAAAATATTTATTGTCATTTTTAGTCATGGGCTTTATATGGATTTATTAATTATTTAGTTTGATTTTTGAGATGTTACATGACTTATATCAGTATGGGCCAAGAGGAGCATGACGGAACTTGCATCATTTGAGAAGAGAGAACCCAAGTACTACCTGTATACCTCCTCACTAAGATAAGTCTCACTGCTTATCAATAGTAAAGGTCTAAAATACACCCCAAAAATACTTTAGAACTAGACAACATCTAAATATTTGTTTAGGAAAAATAAATATGGCATTAATTTACATATTTGTGGCCGACATATGAATAGAAATTTCTATTTTATCATCACTAAAATTGTTTTCAGCCATGTTGCATTTTATGGTTTTATTTTAGAACTAATTGTTGACCCGAGTGATGCTCCATATTATTTGTGAATTTGAAATAAATCAAACATTTGCTAGAATTGAAAGAAAAAGGAGTTATAGACATTGGATTGTGATCATGAAATAATCTTAGATTCGTAAGGCCGAAGGTGCTTATTATCCCTATCTCAACCTAATTTCCACAAGCCTGGTTTGTAAAGCTTGATTGAGTTTATCAGTGAAAAATTATACTAAAATTAAATAAGTTATGCTAAAGACTTTTTCCAATACTATTTAAATATTTTTTTCAAAAGGAGTTAATTTGATTAAAGAAAAGTTTTACGCAAAAATGATACAATAAATAAACTGTCAAAACCATCGTTTTCTCCTCCTATTGTAGTCTCATCTCAACCTATGATTAGCATATTCTAAGAACATTTTTAAAAATTGTGATCAATCTTTAAAATGACTAGTAAGGTAATGTACTCCCTCCGTTTCTTTTTAATCTACACACTTTTCTTTTTGGTCCGTTTCTTTTTAATCTACACACTGTTGCTTTTTCTATTTTTGGTAACATGTCACATCTACTTTTTCCTCTTTTTCCACCCATGTCATCTACTTTTTAATATTTTAACCCACTTTTTAATTTTTCTATCTACCTTTTCAGTTTCTCTCTATACTTTTTTAGTTTCTTTCTCATACTTTTGCACTTTTTCCTTAGTTTTTCCCCAAAGTGATGTGAATAAATTAAAATAAAACGGAGAGAGTGCTTATTTTTTCAATAATTATGCAGGAAATATTTTTGAAAATTGTGAGTCAAGTAGTAGGAGTATTGTGCTTCAACGACTTTTGGGAGACAAGCCAACAAAGAATCACTGGAAGCCTAACATAGTACACGATTTATAGGCACACAAAACAACCCAAAAATCAAAATGCTTCACAGTGCCGTTGCGAAACGCTCTTGACGTAAAATGAAACGTTTAAGGTATCATTGAAGTTTTGACAATGCCACATTGGATTCGTAACCCCAAGAGTGTGAAATTGCGGGTCCGATCAATTTATTATTCCTAATTTAGTAGATACCTCAATTTGAAATCTAACCAAGACTTTTTTAGAAAAAAAAAGAAATTACAAATATAAGAATTACCTAGTTTAGAAAACTATAGGGATATCTCTATTATATAAGGGAAGGAGTGGCTATGGTGTCCTCCAATAAATTTACTAAACTGCCCATTAGTAAATCAACTATTACCAAAAGAGGGGGAAAACATAAGTCAAATAAACTCAAATATAGTATTAAAAAATTAACTTCAATGTTAGAGGTAATCAAGTTATAATCGAGCCACTAAAAAAGAAACATTGACTATAAGATTTACTACATTTATGTTGAAAAAAGTCAAAAGGAATATTACATCAATCAAATATCTTATCGATTAATTCACTAACACAATCAAGTATTACATTAAAACGAAAATTTCAATCAATTAACAAGTGAAATGATTTACTTAACACAAAAGAATATGTTAATACAACATAAGAAATCCTAAATAAATTCACTTAACATTCTTTTATCGTTCATCAAGTTTTATTTTAAGAACCTACAAGAAAGAATAAGTAAGAAAAAATTAATAAAAGAATGGTAAAGTGATAGAGGCTTAACCTATGAAATTTAGCCAAAAAAATGTCTAATGTTCAAATTTTTACCTCTGTTTATGCCCAAAAAGGTTAGAATTATGTTTTGAAAAAAAAAAATCAAGTAAGCATCGCGTGCATAATTTGCTAGCATGCATAATAGGAGGGTAGGCGACTAAGCTTAGTAATTCAAATACAATTACATCTATGACTTTCGACAAACTCATGTTTCATATATTTAGATATTTAGGGAAAAGTTGTATGCAATCCTAAGGGTTGCATATAAGAAGTTAACAATGGAAAAAAAAATATGCATTAATTGATCTTGAAAACTTCTCAGGAGGACAGAGGAGGTCAACCATCCCAATACTACTTAGTACTTAGCTTGAATTTGGATATAACTTACGTACGAACTATTTTGAACCAAAAGAAGAAAAACATTCGTTATATTGCTACAGTTTCAACACGAAGGTACCAAACAAAGCCAAGATGGAATATAAAACTATTTAGATGTGAACAACTACCTGATGTACGTAGCACCGCCAAGGTGGTACCTAAATCTTTGCTATAGTGCATGTGATCGATTTAGAATCAGACACTACTAGGAGCTTAACCGTTAAAAACAACAAATATGACCTCGCTGGTGACCTACACAGGATGATATCAAATCATAATTGATTTATTTTAAAGCAATTAGAATGAGAATATTATTATTTCTTTTTAAAATGTTATTATAATTTTCGGTTTTTTCACCAAATACCCTTGACAAAAAAATTTATTCACCAAATACCACCACTTTTTTCAAAATTCACCAGATACTCCTGACCTTTAAAAAAATTCACCAGATACCCTTTTGTTAACGGACGTAAGTCCTCCATTAGGGTTCATTTACAAGTTTACCCTAAGTCAACCTAATTAGCCCTAAGTCAACCTAACTTTCTCCCTAACCCACCCCCAAACCAACCCCACCGCCCCACCACCCCCTCCCAACAACCCGGCCCACCGGCCCCACCAAACCCATCAAACCCCCCCCCTCCGCCGCCGCGCTCCCCCACCACCACCACTGTCGTGCCTCCCCCCTTCCCACCACCCCTATCCCGCATCCCCCCTCCCCTTCGAAAAAATACATAGTTGATCTCCTCCGCCCGTTCGAAACTTGAGGCCCGCCCCTTCGAAACATCGGGCCGCCATTATTGTCGAAGAAATCCGAGCTATTGGTGAGAGAATGAGTTGACGGGGGAGGGGAGGGGAGCGACTGGTTTCGCGGGGGAGGGAGAGCCGACCGAGTTCGCGGGGAAGGGAGGGAGGGGGATCGACCGATTTTGCGGGGGAAAGGGGGGGCAACCGAGTTCGCGGGGAAGGGGGGATGCGGGATGGGGGTGGTGGGGAAGGTGGTGGGGAGGGGGAGGCAACTCGGTTCGCGGGGGTGGGAAGGGGGGAGGCGCGGTGGGCTAGGGGTTGTGGGGAGGGGGAGGCGCGGCGACGAGGGGAGGGGGGGGGTGGGCTGCGTGGGAGGAGGAGGGGGAGGAGGGGGGTTGGGGGTGGGTGGGGGACTGGTGGGGTTAGGGGTGGGTTAGGGAGAGAGAGATCGAGAGTTGGGTTGACTTAGATTAATTGGGTTGACTTAGAATTTTTTAGGATTTTTAGGGTTAATTAGGCTTTTTTAGGGTTAATTAAGGTTAATGACTAACGAAGTTAACAACAGTTAGCCATTAAGGGCATTTTGGGTAATGTTTTTTAATGGTCAGGGGTATCTGGTGAATTTTTTTGAAGGTTAGGGGTATCTAGTGAATTTTGAAAAAAGTGGGGGTATTTGGTGAATAAATCTTTTTGTCAGGGGTATTTGGTGAAAAAACCGTATAATTTTTAGATAAGTTTAGATCGATTCAAACAAACCTTATAAAATAAGTTATGATATAAAATAAGCTAAGTTAATAATTAGTTTAAAAATAACTTTTAATCTTAAATAAATAGAAGTACAGAGGTAACACCTTGACTCCTCACATAGTCGAGTCGATCGTCACTAAAGCGCATCCAGCAACAACTGTCTTTACAAACCAACACAAGTTCCATGCTTAACTTTGGGGTAATTTAAAAAATGAGTTCCCTAAAAGGAATATGCATCTTGTTAGTATGAGCTACCGCAACCTGTGATATTCCCCCAAAATCTCATCCTTCTAGGTAACTAACCTGAGATCTTACACTAAATCCACATAATCAACACATTATCGCAGGGTTGCTCTTATAGCATTTATAACACCCCGACTCCTGACGGAATCGAGTTAACCGTTATCAATGCGCATTTAGAGCCAACAACTGCCCTTGGAAACCATCACATTCTTCCAATGCATTTCATCCTCACTCATAAGCACCCCGAGAAACTTCTCAGAAGGTCACCTATCCTAAGACTACTCCCTTAGGCAATGAGCTCTCTAAAATAAAAATGCATTTTGTTAGTATGAATAATACATTATATCCTTTTAAAGCAATTATGCGGATTGGAGTAATACAATAGAACCCTTAAAATACAGGAAGAATTGCAACTATCATAAATTTGGCAAAATTTAAGTAGAAAAATACAAACTTTAGCCGATTCTCCAAAAATAATACAATATTTGGATTATTTTTAAAAATATCAACCTTTATACCTACATTTCCTAGAGTAGGTCAAACTGAATTGGAACCTGTAAAATAGGAAAAAAGAAATTTTAGAAAACCTTAAAACCTCTTTCTCCCTCCTTCCTTACCCCTACCCCACCGGAAACCACCCCCTCATCACCCCTACCTCCAAAATCCTTCCTCCCCTCCCCATTGCCGACCCCCGAAAAGCACCCTTCATATTCCCCGACCTTGAAACCACCCCTCATATTCCCCGACCTTGAAACCACCCCTTTCGCATCCCTAGTGCTGGACGCATCCCTAGTGCTGGTCTGCTGGAAACAACCTTATTCTCTTTCCCAACCTCAGAAACAACCCCTCTATTTGCTGCAAATCCACTGGTTGTGCTATTTGTGTGTTGTAGAAGGGAAGGAGGAGGAGGGGAGATCGTATTCTTTTGCTTTATTTAAATTAAAATTATAAAATCAACTAATGAACTAGTGATATGTGTCCCGGTTTACCTGTTTATTAGGTTGCACTCTATTTTCGCCTACTCTAGGAAACATAGGTATAAAGGTTGGTATATTAAAAAATAATTCAAAAATTGTATTAGGAGAATCGACTAAAGAAATTTGTATTATTCTAGTTAAATTTTTCTAAATTTTATTTAACTTTTGAGGATCTTGATTAAGGAGTGGGGATGATCTCCTTATTTCCACTAATTGGGACCCTACCTTATCATTTTACTACTCATGTTTATTGTCAAACTAAGAAATCCACTTAACATTAAAGATGTACTACTAATGTAATTGTTTTCTCCCACTAGTGCTTTTGACCCACTGTTGCAACTTTCCCAGCTAAACCAAGACCCCAAAATATGCAGTAGATACATATTTTTCCATTTACTCCTCATTTCAAATCTCTCTCTCTTTGACCTCCAACACCAACAACTCCATTCTCTTTCTTTGATCATCCAATCCCAGGTAATTTTATTCTTTTCCATAACTCTATATATTTCTACATATTATCATTCTACTCTTAATTTATATTATTGTTTAATAAACTTTATTCACATTAATGTAACTTACAACTATTTCTTAAATCCCTATTTATAAAATTCTTCCTGCTTAATATCATTGTAGTTCTCTGGGTCTCATTTTTTTTGTTTGATCATTTTGCACATAATAGGTTTATTCTGAGATCTATTATAAGCTAGCTAAGCTTAAAGGGGGGAATTAAAAAAACCCTAGCTAGCTAATATTGATCATATATATAATTAATTGGAAAATAATTATATAAAGAAAAAAAATAAAAATGGGAAGGGGAAAGATCTCCATTGAGAAGATTGACAACGTGACAAGCAGACAAGTAACTTTCACTAAGAGGAGGAAAGGGTTATTCAAGAAGGCAAAGGAGCTTTCCATCCTTTGTGATGCTGAAGTTGGAATTATCATTTTCTCTAGTACTGGCAAGGTCTATGAATTTGCAAGTCATTGGTATGTTTTTTATTTATCAATTTTAACCTATAGTTTTCATTTCTTACTACTTTTATCATTATTTTCCAGCCATGATTCTTCCTAGTCAATATAGTTGGTAGAAAACTAGAAATGTACTGATAATAGTAAAAGTAATACTCCCTCCGTTCCAAAATATAGTTTCTATTTTCATTTTGGGTGTCCCAAAATATAGTTATTGTTTCTATATTTAGTTCCACATTTTCCGTAATTTGCCTAGAAAAACCGTGTCCCCGTCATTTATTTGCTTCTTAAAATTAGTTTTTGCTTTGTTTATTCAACACAAGTGTTACAATTAATGCTCTTCCACCAATTATTCTCTATTCTATCTCATAAAATCATCTTTTCCCATACAACATTTTTTACTATCCATCTTAGATTCTACTTACCTTAATTCCCTTCAAAAATAGAATAAGGAAATATATTTTGGGACGGAAGGAGTAGTAATAGTAATAACGTGTCTCTAAATATTTGCCCTCATTGTAGTGAATATGGGTCTTAGCTAGAGAAATTACTGCCCTTATTTTTTGAACATTTTGTCCTTGTACTAATAGAGTTCATATAATATTAATTCTTTGCTTGCTTACAAAAAAAAAAAAAAAAAAAAAAATATTTGAGTTCATATATAATATTTTGAATTTTAAGCTCTTAGCATGATGATCTTTTGTAATAATGGACATTGAAGTTTGGGAGTTTTACAGAAACAAATTAATTAAAAAAAAGTACTAATGTCTGAAATTGGCAGTTTTATTGGGTAATAGACAACTAGCTAGGGAAAAATTAATTCATAAGATAAGATACTACAATTTTGTATTCTTCACATTAAGGAATCTTTAAGAGTACATCACGTACACTGCTTTCTTACATTATCATCAAGATGGATAAGATCGGTAGTTAAGTTATGAATTGAGTCCATTTCAATATGGTCCTAGAGGTGGATAAATTAAAGTTTGATTTGATCATGAGATGGGTCGTTAATTAGTGTTCATTATTAAGTTATTAGAGTTTCAAAGAATATATTCTAGATCATTATGAGATGTAATTTTAGTTTTTTGAGACCATTATTTTGAGCTAGTTGTGATAAATTAATAATAGGTTTGCGCACACAGACCTTTGTTAGAGAAGAAATTAATCAAATACAAGCCTGATGAAGTTCTATTGTAAAATTATAGGCGATAAAAGAAGTATCCAACTAGCTTAAATGTTAGTCAATCTCCTCCTTCAATTTGAGAAGATTAGGCCCAACTCTTAGGGGGAGGGGGTCTCACATGTACGTAACTCTCGTTGGAGCTAGACTTTCAACATGAGGTCAAATAGGATTCCTTTCAAATGTACAGTCTTCAAATTGGGCCCTCCCTCTTGGGATTGACGATGGTCCAAAATTTTTATATGATCTAATGCCATGATTAATACATGCACAACTTCGTTGAATAAGAGTTTGACCGCGTACAAAGTCAATGCAGTTTCATCCTAAGATAGTTGGCGATAAATAAAGTAGTTCTAGCCCGCACATGAAGTTTTTTTTTCTCTTAGCAAGTTATGAGTGACAATCAGTAACATAAAGATACTTATTATCAGCAAAGTTTTGAGAAGTTTATTACATCAATTTTGGCAGCTATTCTAACGCAAGTACATAACCACCCTTATACAACATAAGAAATTTTGCTTTGATTGAAAAAAAATCGTAGAATGCAGCATATACAATAATTACACTTAGAAATTTTTAGGGCACTAGTTATGGCCTTGTTCTTTTCAACTTATATTTGCTTATCTGAACTTATTAGACCTTATTAGTCCTTATCTAATTAAATTGAACTCATCTGAACTCATTAGACTTTATTTTTTGAGTGTGTCAAACCTTATTTTTGCTAAACTGAACTTATCAAAACTTATTGGACCTTATAAGTCCCAATCTGAACTTAAGTGAACATATATTTTCTTATAAGGACTGAAGATAAGTTGAACATAATAGGGCTATATCTTGTATTTTACTTTTATACCCAAGGTACTTTTGTATTCAAGATTCAAGTTGTAGAATATTGCAATGCATTTCTCTCCTTTTGGCTTTTGCCTTGTAAAAGGGAGAAAGGGGGGGGGAAGCTTACGCAATTGTTGTTTATGTTTACTTGAGTTCTTTAATTATGTTGACTCCTCCTTTTTTCTTTTGCTTGTGGGTGGGTTGTACGAAACGACTATTGATAAATGATGAAACCACATGACATTAACAAGCTTCACTTCACATTCACACAATTGTTTTATCTCCTGCTTAGCTTGTCCAAAATCTCCTCATTTCTTATTCGCTTAAATAAAAAATATTTCTCCTCATATCTTCACTCTTTTCAAGTCTAATATACTAAATTATATGACTGATAATTTTTATGGCTAACTTACAGATAGCTTATACAACAGTTATATCAAAATCTAGACAACAATAGATAGAGTAACCCATAAAGGCTATATTCTACTCACCTTATGTTTACTCACTTGTTTGAGATAAATATGTTCAAATTAGCTAAGTACTTCAATGGTAACAAGTTCAATGCTCATATATGAATTACTAAAAATATACTTCTATAAGTTGAGTCCAAGACCATCAAGTCCTATTCTTCTTGATAGGCTGAACTGAAACTGTGAGAGGAAATTAGCTGAGTTGAATTGAGACTGTGCTTAAAAGAAATGGCCTGAGTTCACTTCAAAATAATTGAACACATATAGTAATATAAATCTCTTTAATCACCAAAAGTGACTATCGTATTGATCGATTGAGAAACTTAAGCATGTTCTTTTTTGCTTAATGAAAATTCAACAATAATATTACCTGTTTAATTGATACAATAGTATTAATTTATCTGTAACAATGAGTTAAGTTGATCGATCTTCAATATAACAAGGGGACTAGCTTAGTATTCTTTCCGAAATATTTTTTTAGTTTGAATTCGTATAATCAACTAATTATAGCTAACTATTATTGACGCACAATTAACTAAGTTCTCACATTTACTTCCTCTGTTTTTTTAGATGCAACATTTACCTTTTTGGTAAGTGGATTAAAATAACCAAACGTTGCATCTAAACAAACAGAGGTAGTATATCATCTACCCCTCATCTAAATTATTAATGCACTATTTGCACGTTTAAAACATTGCACTATTACTGCTTGATTTCAATTTCCAAATAATAATGCATTAATTAACATTTCAATTTCTATTTACTTCTTTATATAATAACCTCTAGAAAGGATTAGATTACTACCATTCGTATACAAATGGGTTAGTACTTCATTTTCTGAAAACGTGTGCATAAACTGAGTGTTTGGCGCCATGCTTTCAGTATGCAGTCATTGTTGCAGCGGTACTACAAAGCAAATGAGGAGAATCAAGTGCTCAATCCCACTTCTGAGGCCCAGGTGTGTTTATATCTGCTTTACATAATTCATATATACTTATTAGTTCTGTTTTTCATTGGAAGCCTATCTAGTATTTGGAAGCATACATTTCTTTCCATTAGAGATTATTCATCTTATCAATAAAAAAAATTATAAGCAAATTGTGGTTTAGTAGCCTAGCTATTTTGTATGAGCAAGGCTAAATGACTACTACTATATGTTATTATTGTTAAATATGGGTCTGGGCCGCACCCATCACAAGGAGAGAGAGTCCACTTCACAACACAAAGGAGGTTCCACCTTAAAACCATATGGCAATAAGGGGAGTAGCCCCTTTGCATTATAAAGTGAACTCATCTCTCTTCTTTAATCAATGTGGGACACTCACATGTGGGTGTGCGCTATACATAATAGCTTCAACAATTATCAACTAAATTTTGTTATATAAGTGACCATTTTGTTAATTACAGCTCTTTCATTTCAATATCTTCAATTGCATGTCGCAAATAAACCAAACATTTTTAAGTTACAGCCAAAAAAGTGTGAAGATAGTGATAGAGAATATGTCAATATTCTCTTCTATGTATATCAAGATATGTGTAATACTCCCTTAGGGAGGTTAGATCTCATTCCCCATAATATATAGGATTACAACCTAATAGTATGAGACTCACTTTACATAAATACACAAAACATATCTTGATATACATAGAAGAGAATATTGACATATTCTCTATCAGATATACATAGGTTGGATTTGGTTGCAACTTAAAAAAGTTTGTTTATTTGAGTGCAATTGAAGAGATTGAAATGAAAGGACTGTAATTAACAAAGTGACCACTTTAAAAGGCTGTATTTGGCGAAAAAACCCTTATTAGTTGTAACTTAGTTACAGGCCCACCAACAACCTATCTCTAGTTTAATTAACTAAGAATATAGTTGACTAGCTAGAGTTTTTCATTTTGTTTCTTTGTAATATGTCTTTTTTTTAGGGGAGTTCTTTGTAATATGTCTTAATTAAGAAGTTGAACCAAATATATACTCCAATTTGGCAATTGGCAGTTATGGAAGGTTGAAGCGGAGAGCTTAAGGCAACAACTAGAGGACTTACGAATGAACAACAGGTATGCCAAATTATTTTGCACCTTTACTTTCTACATGATCATACATTATTCATTTCTGCAAAGTTGTTTTGACAAGTATACACATATATGCAAAATGACTTATGACTATGTATGACCAAATTTAATTATGAGGTAAATATATCAATAATACACACGAGAATATCCAAGTTTATAACTATGGTGATTATCATAACCTCGATAAATCTGAAAATGCCCTCATATCATTCCCCAATATCCCTAAGACAACTTTAGAGATCAAGTGAGAATTGTTCCTCCCTCTTACAAGACTAACAAGTTAATTCAAGACCTAGTATATATACAACCCGTCTTACTTGTGCCACATGACACGTTTAAATGATGATGCGACATTATGATCGAGTAACCTCACATATGCATTACTAGTAACCTGTTTGTGCTTGTTACTTTCGCAATATAATACAGTCTTTTTATGCAAGCCGGGAACAAAACAATAAACAAAGATCAGATCAGTATCATACAGTCTATGGAGGTCTATCCTCCAGTAATATTAAATCCCCAACAAACAAACTATAATACATCAACAATAGCTCTTTACAACCTTGATACTTAAACGTATATTAGTAACTCGTGTATGCATTATCAACAACCCTGTTTAAGCTAATCAATAACCCATGTTGCACCATCAACTAGTAGTGTTTCATGTCACTTTGTAATATATATATACAGTATACCAGTACTTACCCTAAGTCCTAACCGCTTAGATGGTCATAAGTTAGTATAGTATGAGAATATACATATATAATGTTTCACATGGATATACACAAATTGCATTACCATTGCAGCTAAAAATGTAAGTGATCGAGTTCTATTCATCTACCCAGACAGCAACAAACATAACAGGTTAACAATTTACCAAAATAATCTAGTGCATGAAAAATTAATAGATGATGTAGAATTAGTATATTACTATAGTGAATATAACCAATTACTTTCTCTATTCGAAATTCATAGAGACATGCATATACTATGCTTAATTGTCCAGCAAGAATTTATGAATATCCAAAAAAGTAATGATTTATGATTTTCTTATACGATAAATCTATACAAATATATTAAAATGCGTTCCTAAACAAGGATCTATGCCATGTGGCGCTATCTCTTAGAGTGTTTACTTCAAGTAAACAACACATGCAATGAAAAATTAGAAGATGCATGTTATAAGATTTGATCTCATGACTTTAAACTTATATACGAAAATCTTAACCACTAAACCAAGTAATGTTTGGTGTTATATAATTTAGAAGTAAAATATTAATAAATGAAAGTTACAATTACCCGGGGCATAGCCCGGGCCTAAAAAGTACTTACTTAAACTAATTTGTGGGAAGATGTTATTGAAAACACAACATTATGCATAGAGTAGAACATACACAAGATGAATAGGAGTTTAGGACTAGACACTACATGATTTATACATGTAGCTTTTCTTTTGTGAATCAATCTTAGCTTCAGCCTATTATTTAATGTCCATTTCAATTTATGTTAATGTAAGATGCAATATATAATTCATGATAGCTTTTATCATACTTTACTCCATGTTCGTTTTTGTTACTTCTACAGTTTTATATGTTGTTACATGATCATTTGCAATATTTCATATTAGTAACTCTTTAGATAGGAAAACATTTGTGGAGACCATTTAATTTTAAGTCATATTGAATGAATTTTAGTATGATTCCCCTATCAAGATATTATAATAATATTAATAATGATAACAACGACAATATCAACAACAACAATATAATATACTTTCTCCGTAACTTAATAACTGCAACAAATGGGTATTATTTGTAAGGTATAATATATTGGTTTGTTGCGTTTATTTTGTTATGGAGGAAGTATCATAAACTCCGGAAATATTGAAGAACTTGAATGGGGCAGTGATTTGGTAGTTTTGCTAAGTCCACTTGTTTGAAATATTAGATTGGCAATATGATATATAGTTGTAGTCAATGGACGGCTACTTTGGCCCAATTTGAAATATTAGTTTGATGCGTAATTCATTACGAGCTTATAGGTCTTTCCTTATTTTACCGGTGCATGTACTGATGTTCTATGGGTTTCAGCTAAAGTCCCAAATTTTGAAAAAAAAAAACCTATTTCTTGTATAGATTAATAGCAATAATTATTTATTTTACATATACTTTTCTTCAGGTATAATATTTTATGTATAATGTAAATATTTTTGTTTTGTTTTTGTACACTAAGTATATTATAGAACACTGCACCCTAATTTTTTTTTTTTAAACCTAGATCCGTCCATACCATAGCTTTTAAAAATGAAACTCAGCTAATGTCATGAATTTACTAATAAAACATTAAAAATTTAAGATGATTATATAAAAAATTTAAGATAATATATCATTGGTTAAAACATTAATCTTTCTAAAGCTGATGAATTGGACATGATAAAAATTATGCCACATAAAACATCATATGGAAATAGATGGTGTTTTGGGATTTAAAGCATTGCTTGGTATATAAGAAACGAGTTGTTTGAATTGCAGCCAGCTAAACACATGTAGACTGTAGTACTACTACAACCTAAACTGGCTGAAGCTCAGCAAGCAGGGATTTGATGAAGACGACAATTGAAGAATTAAAACAACGTACACTGCCCATATGTACGTAATACATGACATACGCACATATAAAGATGTCAGCTAGCTTAGCTAGTTTGGTAAAGGGAGATATTTGGATATAGAATCCATTTTCGTCACTTTTTTGGGGGAAAAAAATGATAAAAAATGAAAGAGGGAATGAATGCTCTTGCTAATTTTAGTCTCTTTATTTTTCAGGCAGTTGTTAGGGGAAGACCTTTCAGAATTAACCATTGAGCATTTGGAAACCCTAGAGAACCAGTTGGAGATGGGCACAAAGGCCATTCGTACGAGGAAGGTGAAATTATATTCCAAAGAAAATTATTTCAAAACTACTTTTAGGGAGTATGTTATTCGTCGTTCTAGATAGCTTATCATGTTTATGTTGTCAACCTAAAATTGTGCTCACAACCATCAAATCGGACAAGATTTATTCCGTTTGCCCCATGTACAAATGATATTTAGCTATCGTTCTTTGGTCACTACGTTTATGATCTAAATTTATGCAACCAAATCGTGATGTGTATTTTTCAGGAGGAGGTTTTCAAAGCCAAAATACAAGATCTTAACAAAACGGTATGTCACATACACAGATGATACTCTTATTTTTGCATATTAGTAGTGTTTTGATTAATTAATGTAGGTAATTAAGTAGATAAGAATACTTATGTTATCAAATGTGCTAGTCCTGTATTCAACTTAGCTTCTTCTTTTTTTTTGACGGGAAAAGCATCACACCTTAAGCATTTATATAAAGTAAATCATCCATTACAAGAGGAAGGGCTGCACTGGGCACCTCTTCTAGCCATACTCTAATACTACTAAACTCGCGACTAACATGAGCTAGTGTATGAGCAACTTTGTTCCCTTCTCTTCTAACATGATTGAAACTAATGCTATTACAAGAGTTACCAAGCCATAAGATATCAGAAACTACGTTACCAAAGCTTGTATACTCATGAATGCTTCGCTTCAAATGGTTGATGAGCTTCAAATTGTTTGGTAATTGTTTGGTTATGTCAAGTTATACTTATAACATACACGAGAGAATATATTTGCATGGTGGACACATTAAGCAGCTTGTTTCATGTGTCTTTGCGAAAGTAGAGCTGGCAACTTTTTTTGTCAGCCAAAAAAACTCCCAAATTAATATTTCTCATGTAGCAAAATTAATATTTCGAAACCCTAATATTTCTCATGAAGCATGCACAATTAGATACAAATTGTTACGTGTAGTTATGTGTGTAATTAAACATTTAGGGATGAAAATAGTATACCAAATTAATGAACTTGTGTATAATTGGCAGGAGATCCTCGTGCACCAAGAAAACATGGAATTGCACAAGAAGATAAATCTCATGCGTCAAGAAATGTCAGAACTGCAGAAGAAGGTTAAAATTATTTCATGGCGCTAATTTAATACAATCACCATATAATTACTGACCATGATTAAACAATCATATCTATACATGAATTTGTTGTCACGTAGAAGAAAGTAATCACCGTAAAAGTGTGGAGAGATCAGGTCATAATATTATCACTGTTGATCTTTTGCCACAGACTAACGATAATCCTCAATGAAATTGCGTCGTGATGTAATAATGGCATGCATGGATTAATAGATTATTGTCTTGAATGATTTAAGGAAAAATTGATTCTTATAATTAAACCTTGGGTAGTTCTCAGAATTTAATCCCACATATTGATTATCTTTTAATATTTTCAACTTTTGACGATAGCTTCTCGAAATAATCCGAACCCTTATTTTTCTTGCCATCACCAATCCGCTTTGGGTTTATTTTATGCAAGAAAATTAAGAGTTCAAATAATTTTGAGAAGTTATCCCCCAAAGTTGATTGGGATTATTCTAAAATAAACAAAAGGATCGAATGACAGCTAACCAGGCAAAGGTTGGATTATTAGAAATTTTTTTTTCCATAATCTAATTAGGTTCTTTTATAAACCACCATATCATTAAGTTATTATTAATTGGAATAATTCAATTAAATGCATGGCATTTCAGGTTTCTGCAGGATTAGGAAAGGATGATCAAGAAGGTGCAGAAGGTGGAGCCTCTAGCAGCAAATCAGCATACGACACGTATGATCCGATTGAGCTTAAGCTAAGCTAACTAAAGAGACCATATTATTGGTGGAAGCTAAGTAAGCTAAGTTTACCAAGATTAAGGAGCATAATCTCTTCTTAAGTAGCTTAATTATCTTTTTCATAGACATGTGATTGAAGATTTTATGTGGCTGAGTTGTATCCACTATTACGCCTGAATTAAGTCCGAAGGGCTTTTTGGGTGAAGGCCGTGAGGGGATGTGAAGTTGCATCCCTGAGCCAAATGCGCTTGTATTTTTCTTTCTTTTACCTAAAAGCAGAAAATTATTTTGTGGTTTGCACGAGACGTTTTCAGTTATTATCTATATTGCTCGGATTCTTCATTTCAGTTCAAGTACTCGTGTCGGATCCTTGATACTCGGATATGGGTGAAGCACTTGAACACTTCATTTTTGGCTCTAAAATTGAAAAAATTCGACAAAATGGCCGAGTTGGACACTTGAACACATATCTGTGTCGGACATGGGTATCCGAGTATGAGCAACATAGGTTATTATTATTACATGATATTCATCCTGATGTTCTCGTTTTGTTAATTATTATGTCTTTTTTAATCATTAGTGAAATCATCTTTTATTATGGATAAAATCAACAAAATTGTCTACAAAATGTTTGGTTCTACAACAGTAATTTGCTAAGTTGCTTTATTTTTCAAGAAAGTCACTTTCCAATATCATGTACCAGTTATCATAGAAAGTGATTTTTTCCTGACCAAAACATAATCCTAATAATCTATGCTAGAAGGTCCTCTTTGCTAGGTATTGGAAGGGTTGACGCACGGTTTATGTTATGATGTCCAAATTAAGGCTCTGTTCTTTTGGATTGAATAAATGGAAATTCGATTCGATTCGAGATCGAGATCGAGATCGGTTCGAATCGAGATCGTTCGATTCGATTCGAGATCGAGATCGATTCGGTTCGATTCGGACTTATTCGGTTCGGTTCGAGATCGAGATCGATTCGGACTACAACTTATTGATTTTTTTTATTTATTATTATTATTATTATTATCATCATCATCATCATTATTATTGTTATTAATAATATTATTATTACTATTATTACTATTATTATTATATTCTTATTATTATTCTTATTATTATTATTATTATTATTATTATTATTATTATTATTATTATTATTATTATTATTATTATTATTGTTATTGTTATTGTTATTGTTATTATTATTATTATTATTATTATTATTATGATTGTTATTATTATTATTATTATTATTATTATTATTATTATTATTATTACTATTATTATTATTACTATTATTAATTTTATTATATTCTTATTATTCTTATTATTATTATTTTTATTATTATTGTTATTTTATTATTCTTATTATTATTATTATTATTTTTGGCAATGTCACTTTTAAACTTTTTGGAGGGTATTTGTTAACCCATTGAATATAAAAAAAGGGAGCGAGACAAGTGATAAAAAGAGTATTTTTTGGTGAAAGAAGCGAAAGATAGAAAAGTAATACTCCCTCCGATTTATTTTGTTGTTCCTATTTTGAATAATTTTGTGAGAGAAAATTGGTTAAAGTAGGGAGAACTTTCGAAAACGGAGGGAGTATTACTTTATGGTGGGTGAAGAACTCCAAATAAATAAGTTTAAACAATGTAGCAATTAAAAAAAAGAACATTTAAGGGAAATGTAGCAATTAAAAGAAACAAAAGGAGTATTCTAAATTTCCTAATAATCTTCTTCCATACGATCTCCAACCTCGTCATTTTCTTCCACCTCATCTTCATTATTATCTTCACCATCAGCTTCATGTGCATCATTCAGTTTAATATTATTACTTCATATTCATTATTATTCTTCTTGTTATTATTAATATTACTCAATTCATAAGAATATTATTATTATTATAGCGTAAAAAAAAATATTATTATTATGCATATTATTAGTATTAGTATTAATATTATTATTATTATCATTATCATTATCATTAATAATATTAATTATTATCATTATCAATGATGATAAAAATATTACTCTACTTGTAATTATTAATAATACTCAATTCAGATCAGTTCAGTTCGGTTCGAGATCGGATCGATTCGGTTCGAGACCGATTCGATTCGATTCGGTTCATACTTATTCATTTCGAATCGAGATCGGTTCGGTTCGAGATCGAGATCGATCGATTCGATTCGAGACTTATTCAGTCCAAAAGAACAGAGCCTAAATATTAAATTGATCCATATGCTATAGAAACTGCCTATTGTTATAGATCGATTAATATATACTTCCTATGTTCATATTTGTTCTTCCGCTATCTTTATTGGGATATTTCAAAAAGTTTTTCACCCTATGGGAAATATTTCCTTAATTGTTAACAAAAAGTAAGAGAGATATTGTAACACCCCAGAATTTCAAAGACCGAAAAGAATGAAATAATAATATAATTAATAGGACGATGGCGGAAACATCGTCTTCTGGGAATGTCACTACTACAAGATTATTGTTTATATAACTAAGTGATAAAACCAAACATAATTAAATACTATAAGTAAATTAATTACTTAGATTAAAATCAAAATGAGAAAACTATCTCACTAAAGAGAAGTCTAGAACTAAAACCCCTAATAGATTATTTCTCGCATCTCAACCCGAGCCCAAAATCAAAGAAAATCCCCATCAACAAAACCTGCAAAATATACAACAAATATCCACAATCAGTGGGGAGTAACTAGCAGTTCTCCCAGAACAAAAGCAATCAAAGTACGATTCAGACATAGATTAATAAGAAAGGAAATAATTAAGTCAAGTTAACTACAATATGCATCCACTTCCATATAACTCACAAATAACGCAAATGAATAATAAATAGCAAGTGAGTTGGATAAAAATAAATAAATCATCTCAAGAGTACTTTTAGAAAAATAAAAGTATAGGTAAAACAAGTGTCCGAGACGAGAACCGAACGCTAGTGATTCGCAAATCACTTCCTAAGGTTTGTCGGATCGCAATCTCAGGTCGGTCTATGGGCTTACGTTCCCCACTGCCTGTGTCTAAGAATGGCCAAACTCCCGATGCGGGGTAGAACACGCGAGAACTCCCCCGACTCTCGGACGACAACAATTAACCCGGGTGTACCCCTAGTTCGCAAACCAGGTGGTTGGCATGTTCTTCACCGGGGACTACATCTATCCCACCGGATGTTCTTATCTCAAAATAAAATCATAAATATCATCAAAGTATTAATCATCTCAAAAATATTCGTCAAAAAGGGATGCCACCCGGCCTTATACCCATAATTCATCAAAAGTAATTCTTCAAAAAAAAATCCTCAAAATTAATCACTTACAAATTTTCAACAAATATCTCTCACAATAACACTTGAACATTCCAAAACATCAACAATGACAATATACTAGTTTTTACAGCAACCACACTCAATCACAAATACATCACCAATTAACTCTAAATCATATTCATTAAAAGAGTAATAACAATTAAATCATTTTATTTCATAAATCAAACCTCAACATGTGGTTACCCAAATGATGCATACTGTATACTACTGAAAATCAACAACCCAGAATATATTAAATTATAAATTATATCTGATTTACAAGCCCTCAAACAATTTAATAGTGTGTCCTCAATTTCATCACAAAAACACCATAATAATTATGAAACTAACAAATTCGAGCAGTAAAATCACACAAAAATTATCATATGACCCTAATGGCTCTACTGACATGGTAAAATTTTTATTTATAATTTTCGGACTACAAAAGTATTTTTAACAGTTAATATACAGATTCCTCAAATAAGCCATTATAATAATTAAAAATATAAAAAGACGCCCAAAAATAACCAAAAATTTACATAACATGTAAAAACTCACGGAAATACATACTATTCAAGTAAATTAATTTTTCTGCCTCTACAAATAATTTTCATGAATTAAATACTGACAGAACAGAAATTACAAAAACAGATATATCAATTAATTAAAACAGTAAACAGTAGATAAAAATTATTCTAAGGCATGGAATACATTATACGCATGTAATATGATCTAAGAAAAATGATTTCATCAATTTTAACAGTCGTTCAATAATTATTATGAAATTTAGCCAAAAAGCACAAAATACTAATTAAATCAAATAAATATTAAAAATCATGCAAAAATTATTTTTCTCTACACAGTATTCACATAGCATGTGTCACGTATGTTCATGTCAAATTTCATCAAAAATCTCATACAAAAAGTATTTTAAACAATTCCTAACGTAGTAATCTAATACCGAATAATACCCTAATCACTATGGTTCTAAGATAACAACTAGTTACCTGGATCGTCGGGAGGAGAGCTGAGTCTAAAGAGACAATCACGAGTTAAACATGCAATCCAAATCCTCTTCTAACCCCAAGGCATAACGAACGAGAATTGTAGCAACAAGACACTAGGCATTTCTTCTTGAACGTTGAAAACTCTTGTTTCGTACTGCTCTGTTACGACCATGATTGCCGATGATCAAAAGCTTAGATTCTAAATCCTTCCGGTCAGAATGTAGAACAAGACGTTATAAACGTTGTGTCTAAATTTGAAGACGATCTAACGGTTAGATCTCCGGCTACGGTTATTTTCGTGAAGGTGCGACAGGGAAAACCGGGTTGAACTTTCTATTCTTTTGCTCTTCCTTTTCTCTCTTTCTTTTCTTGAAACGGTGGGGGGTTAAATGAGAATGATGCTGCTGAACTTCTTTGAATAAAAATAAGAATTTTATGGATGTTTAATGATTGAAATAAAGGGTTTTAATGAAGGAGAATGATTAGGGGGGTTACAAAGCAACAAAGAGTCAATGAGAAAAACAAAGAGAAAAAGAAAAGGAGAAGGCTCCTCTTAATCCTTCACTTGGCCGGCTGCCCCAAGCCCAACACCCACACAAAACTTTCGGCCCAAATTCAACAACGATCCATGCTCCGAAAGCCCGATACGCGATAAAACGGTTAATTCCTAAATCGCGCCTAAACTTTGAACATACTTAATAATAAAAATAATTCTAATAAATTATATTATAAATATAAATATAATGCACACACTAACACACCATATAATAAAATAATAATTCGGCTCCCAAATTATAAAGAATAAAAATCATTGATCTAGAGAAAATAATAAATCATTTTTTTATTATTTTTTTTTTTTACGAAAAGAATATCATTTTAAATAAACTAATACCAAAAATAAAGGGTGAAAATTACGGGGTGTTACAGATATACTAGAAGTTAGAACATAAGAGAGAAGTTCCAAAAAGAAAGATATAAAATGCAAAAGGTGCATTTTACCTTTGTTTCTTTTCATATACCATATAGGAGAAATAAGTAGGAACGATTGGAGTATATTAAGGACGAAATGTGAACCATATAGTTTACTATGATCGAGATCATATAAATTATGATAGAATTCCAACTCTATAATCTATCCTTAAAACAAATCTTGGTCCGTTTACAATATCCAAGATTTTGATTTATTGTCTTTAGGATCAAACGAGTTTAATTCTTACAAAAAAAAAAATCTTGTGTTTATAAATAAGAGAGCAAAATGAAATATATTGTATTACTAGCTTCTAAATAGTACTTTTTTATCAAATAACTGCTAAATAGTAAAAAAAATATACATGCGTGATGCAAAAAAATATGACATATATTATAACTAATCTCTATTATATGTGGGAACTCTTGAGGACTTTGGTGTCCACCTGAGTTCCCTAAAATACCCTTTATATTTTTATTCTTCCAGGATAACTAATGAGGGCAAAAAAATCATAGAACTTTTTTTAAAAAAAAAGCTCTATTGTAACTGCCAAATTCCCCCCCCAAAAAAAACTACTGTACCACATTTTTTTTAGTGAAAGCAACTTCCATATTTTTGAAAATAAAAGAAACATGTACAATATCACCGCAATGTTCACGCACGCATCGCGTGCAAAAAATACTAGTTATATATATATAAGCATGCATACATATATAAAACTTCTTATTAGTTAGGCGGCAATAAAAAACAACGAACACTTATCAAATCACAAAGTAATCTTTTATTTTTGAAGCAAATCACCCAAAAAATACTAGTTATATATATATATATATATAAGCATGCATACATATATAAAACTTCTTATTAGTTAGGCGGCAATCAAAAACAACGAACACTTATCAAATCACAAAGTAATCTTTTATTTTTGAAGCAAATCACCCAATGACTAAGGGCTTGTTCTACGACAGCCTCTGAATTAGCTTTCAGTGTTTTGACTTCGTCAAAACACTAATTACGTGTTTGGCATGGTAAAAGTTGGAGTAGTGGTTAGAGTTTCAAGTAGCGTTTAGGTAGCTTTTCTGAAACGTTAGAAACAATAGCATTTTGATTCATATAAATTTTTTTTTATTTTTTTTATCCATAAGTGCCACAAATGCAGTACAAAGTACAAAGAAGGGGAGGGGGAATTCGAACCTGTGACCTATCGTTCACAGCACCTCAATCTTAACTACTAGGCCAAGACATCCTTGGTATTTTGATTCATATAATTAACTACACACAATTACACAGTACACACCCATAATTATGTAACATATATCTTTAAAAATCATACGCACAGATATATCACACCCATGACATACAATATATATGATCAATCTCTTCCTGAAAAAAAAATCTTAAGTAACATTAACGATATCCAACGGTTCTCCATGCGCCAAACAAAAACTAACACATAACTATATCTCTCTCTCATATTCATATAAAAATAAGAGAAAATTTATGTTTCTGCCCAAAACATTGTAACAAAAATTTGACTAGTCTAGCTAAATATATTTGCGGCAAAGGTTGATTTAAACGGAACTATAAATTAATTAATAGAATTGTATGGGTATCACGAAAAGCTGAATAAATAATGATCCACTTTCCTCAATCTTTCGATTATGGAGAGAAGTGTGAACACGAAATTAAATTATGTAGAAGGTACCATATGATCAGCAACTTTTTTGGAGTTTTTTGAACTTAATTATTCTTATTGCAATGTGAACGCGTCAATAATAATTATTTTAAACCAAAGCATTATAATACTAATACCCATTACTTGACTAGACAATGCTCTTTATCTCTAGATAAACTCCTTTTTCTGCACGAATATGGGCTCTTTTCGAGGATTTCAATTCTTGCTTTGTCACAAACTGCTTAACTACTTTTTTTTTGTTTCGCTCTACCTATCTGAATTGTACTACTAATAATCATAAACATATAGTACAAACTATAAACTACTACAAATATATCATGTACTTCAAGATTCAAGAATTATGTATTTTGTTGAGTCTCTCCTAAACCCTAGTCTCCATTAGTGAATTTCAAAGGGGCTTCCATCGATTTATCAGTGTATAGTCCCCCTTAATTTTAATTTTCATTGTTGTTTAGCTTTATTTATGTTCGTTTTTGTTTGAATAATACTTCCTTCTTTAAATAGAGGATCGTTTCTCCCTTGAAAGAAAGGGTTTATTCTCTTCTCCTTGGTAGAGACTTTAGTTTACTCATTTGTGTTCTAGATGAATTATCGTAATTTTGGATCATTGATGAAGAATTATGCGGTGTCGAAGCAGATTTCAAATCTACAATTACAATCAATGGTATCAGATTTAATTCTATTTCAAAAATATAGCAGATCGAAAGACCCCCTCGTTTAAGGCTGTATCAAACAGCGATGTGGAAGAGGGTAGGCGGAATTGTTAAATCTACTTCACAACAATCGTGGTTTTGCAAATTCTGAATTTTATTTGTTCAAAATTGTTATGTATTTGTTATTCCTGATTTCTATTGTAGATGTCGTATGACTCTTTTATTAATGAATTAATTTTACTTCCAAAAAAATGTATTTTGTTGAGTAATTCAATTTCAAAAAGTGTTAAATGTATTCCTATAAATTAATCAAGAATAAGAGACATAGTAGAGATAATCTTCACATTTGATATGATCATCTATACCTAGCTGGCTAGCTCCACTACTCGCTTGTGTATTTTAACTCGTTCGACGAGGCACATCTTAAGCTAGCTACAACTCTACATGTAATACCCCTCATAATTGCTTTAAAGGGATCACAAATTATTAGAATAGGCGATCTAATTTTAAAATAAAATTAGACAAACCCAAACATATATTCTCCTAACAAGCCTGATCCATCTCACTTCAACCCAACACTATCCCTAGGCATCTGACACCAACCTAGTTGTCCCTTCTCTTCTCTTTTCTTTGTTTTCCTTTGAATCTCAAACTACATCGGATAGTTTTAAGAAATAACCCAGCGGTCTTACCGAATGGATTAAATTAGTCACCGAATGGATTAAACTAGTCACTAAATGAATTCAAGCATGTGATTATTGAATGGATTAAGCTTGTCACTAATTAGATTAAACTGGTTACTAAATAGATTAAACTAGTTACTATATTCAGAAAGATGGTATGTTCTCTTCTTAACATTGGGTTTGGGTCGTTGCCTAATTTTAAACTAAAAGTAGGCAGTCTCTTACAAGACTAACAATAAAGGGATTTAGCAGACTATCCATTCCAACAAAATGCATATTTCTTTTAGGGAGCTCATTTCCTTAGTTACTCCATAGTTAAGCGTGCTTAGTTGGGAGTAGTCTAGTGATGGGTGACCTCATGGGAAGTTTCTCGTGGTGCGCATGAGTGAGGACAAAATGCGCCGGAATAACTTGTGTTGGTGATTGAGGACAGTTGTAGGCCATGGATGCGCATTGGTGACGCTAGACTCGACTCCTTATGGGTCGGGTGTTACAAATGGTATCAGAGCAACCCTACGACCGTGTGATGATCGTGTGGATAATTAATCTAAGGTTAGCCGCCTAGTGTGGCCGAATATATGGAGTCCTCAGGCGCAATGAGATATTGTTGTCCTCAAGTGGGGGTGTATGTGATACCCAACATGATTGCTTTAAAGGGATTTAGCTGACTACTCATTCCAACAAGATCCATCCTTAAAAATGCGCCGGAAGAATTGTGTTAATTATTGAGGACAGTTGTTGGCCCAGGATGCGCATTGGTGACGATAAACTCAACTCTGTATGGGTCGGGTGTTACACTACAACTACAATATAAACAAAAGATGAAGTTCACTGCACTTGTTCAGTTTCCTTAAAATTGCAATATTTTAATTTTTACATTACTTATATACTCAACTTGATTATATTTATCAACTACTATAAAATAATGTTATCATGTAGTAAAAGATATAAAATTACAAATATTGTTGACAATTATAATTTTTACTAATAAATAATAAAGAAATTGATAGCTAAAGTTGTGTCGTGGCATTTGGCAAACAGATGAACAAATCAAACTATTTTAGTTTCAGAGAAACCGACAAAGTAATAACGATATCATGTATTAAAATCCTACCATAGAAAGAAACAAATATGAACTTAATTACTTCTTATCTATACTAATATATTAAAAGGCGTGCGGAAACAAGGAACGGTGCCACGTGACACTCTCCCTAAGGGCGTTTTACTCCACGTAATTCACAACAATAAAAAAATAGAAATTGCATAGTATAAGGTTTGATCCTAAAACCTCTGGGAACATATACTAAAGTCTTAACCACTAGACCAAACAACATTTAGTATTATCATCTTAAAGTATAATATTTATAAATGAAAATTTTCCTCACCCGAGGCGTAGTCCGGGCCTAATAACTAGTTATTCATGAAAATAAAGGCTCTTTATTGAAACAGATCATATCAGGATGCCATGATATGAGGATATGATACTTATAGGATTCTAATTGGAGTATTAGATAAATAGCGAGGACCAATATAATTTGGTTTTCTTTATTTTCTTCAATTGCGTTATCCTTCTTTTTTTAACCAGAATATTTTTTTTTTTTGGAAAAATTGACAAGAGCAGGCCCAACTATGGACACCCTTCCTTAATAGATCCCAACTTTCGATTATTCCACACCAGTCCCAACTTTAAGGGGCCTTTTACAAAAACGGTCCAAGTGGAAGGGTGACCTGCTTAGCCTGTAAAAAAAAATTAAACCCCTCACCTTCCTCTTTTTTCAGTCTTTCTCTCTCCTCCCCAGCCACCAAATCTTCTTCCCCCTCCCTGCCACCCCCGCCCCGCCACCCCACAAACCCGGCCCCCTCCCCCGCCACCCCGAAACACCCACAACCTCCTCCTCTTCCCTCCCGGACCCACCGTCTTCATCTCATCGGCAAACTCAGTCTTCATCCTTCCTTTTTATTACTCTCTCATCCTCGACTGAATTATTTAATATGCGAATTTTTTGCTCATAGTTGTTGAATTGAGTGACTGATTTGTGAGTTTTTGTTTTCCTCTTTACAGATTGAGAAAAATAGAAAGTTTTTGGAGCCCTCAGATTTGTTGAAAGGAAACAAATGGGTTCGCGTTTTTAGACTTAGGTTTGAAATCATCCAATGTCACACATTTGTTTTTGATGCCTCAAATTCCAATTAGAAACTCAACTTTGTTTTCTATAAAGATTTTATTTGTATCCGCACGAATTGGTTGATCTCGCCATTAAAGGTGAAATCCTTCTCTATCTTGATGAAGATAAACCTAGCCCCACTTTGTATTTTGGTTGATCCAAAATCACCTATTAACATCAATCTAAAAGCTTGAGTAAAACCACTAATGGAATAATTAACCTTAAATTCTCTCTCTTTTAATGTTGATGGAAACTCACCAAGGTTGAGCTTTTATTCATCTAAAACTCCATTGATGTGTCAAAGGTTTGAGGAACCCAAAAAATGGAAGGAAACTTAACCGTATCACTCTCCTCGGTTTCTTGGGTTCTAGACTTCTAGCCTCTTTATCATCTCTCCTCTGCCAATGACGCTTTTACTCAAACTTGCTTATGTCGTGCGTCGGTGGTACCACCACCTGCTGGAACATCAACGCAGCTAATGAAGCTACAATCTGTAGCAATGAGGTGAAGCAAAAGGAAGGAGGTAAAGAAGAAGAGAGAGAACCAGGGGAGTCACGTGATTTTAAGTGAAGCCACGTGACCCATAACCTGCTCTAGCAGGTTAGTTAACCTGAAGGGTCCGATAAAAAACAATACCCTCCAAAGTTGGGACCTGCGTAGAATAATCGAAAGTTGGGATTTATTACGGAAGGGTGGTCATAGTTGGGCCTGCTCTTGTCAATTTTTCCTTTTTTTTGACGGGATTTTTTAACCAGAATATAATGCTGATATCATGATCACATGACATGTTCCAATTTGATTTTTTATACTCCCTCCGTTTCATTTTAATGGTTACACTTACACTTTTCACGCATGCCAATGCAAAACTTTGAGGATATATATCTCTAGTTTTGTATTTGTAAAAATTATATAAAGTACATATTAATAAAATACATGCTAAGACGAATCTAACAAAATCCCACATGACTATGTTTTTATTCATGTATAAATCATAAATGAGGGTCAAAGTGCAACTTGTGAATAGTGTAAAATGTCAAAGTGTAACAATTAAAATGAAACGGAGGGAGTATTATTTAACTTTTTTATTTCTATACTAAACTAATAATTAGGTAGGAAGATATTGTAGGTATCGCAATTTGAACAATAAAAACTCCTACCAAGGTAATAAATTTATACTATGTGTTAGTAATTATTGCTGTCAAGATAAATTTAGGAGCAAGATGGTATTGTTGATATACTAAAACTGTCTTTATAGTCTTAGGGTCCGTTATGTTCAACTTATTTTAACTTATATATAATCTTATAAGATCAGATAAGATAAGATAAGATAAGATAAGATAAGATAAGATAAGATAAATAAGATGTTATGTTCATCTTATCTTCACTCATTTCAGAATAAGATAAGATAAGATCAGATAAGATAAGATCAGATAAGATAAGATAAGATCAGATAAGATAAGATCAGATCAGATAAGATAAGATAAGATCAGATAAGATATGATAAGACAAAATAAGTTGAACAGAACAGACCCTTAGATAAAATAGCCTTGAAAAGAGAACCGATGAACCTGATACTATAATCACCAGAAAGTTTTAGACGAATTGAATATATATTACACAATGGTAAATTTTTTTTTCAAGAAAAAAAAATTATGGGATAATTATTAAATTAATAGGTATCTCAATAAGTACTCTAGTAAATTTCTTTTGACATTAAAATATCGACTATATATGACCCTCCCTTTTATTTCCCTCTAAACAGTCCACGTTCTACTTCGAAATTACCTTGAAATAGTCATAACTTTCGAAGTTGTCTTTATAAAACATACAAGGCTACTAGCCTGTAGGAAACACCAACAGATTGGCTGGTAAGGCATGCGAAAGAAACACGAGTAAGGATCGAACCCCTGACCTCAGGGGCCAAGGGGGAGTGCTCTATCCACTTGAGCTAACTCCTATCCTTAGTATTAGATGACTTATAGCTTCACTACTAGAATCCTTCGTTTACCGACCGAATATTACTGGCAACACAAACGTTGGTTGGTGAATAATAAAACACCGACGACTAAAGGAACTTACATGCATGTTAAATAGATTAAGATAAATGGAGGTGGTGATGGCTAAGGGAGGAAAGGAGAGACCAGACCGTACAATATAATAATAATCATAAACAAAAGATTTTCGTAACCTTTTTGAGACTTAAGTTATGGTGTATCCTCTTTACCTTATTTTTTGCTGAATTGAACGTATCAGAACTTATTACACTAATATGACCTGCCTTAAAACCACATTATTATCTACCTAAATAATTCTGAAACTTACTTTAAGGTGAAGAGAATACACCTTTAAAATTCATCCACCACATGCTTAATGAAGATATCCCATAATTTGGAACTAGTGCTATTCCCAATTAATCAATAGTTGATACTCTTTAGAATAGAGGCTGAATATGAAAATTGGGACTATTCACTATTAATGTAGATTTTTTCAGAAAAACATAAAAGTTAACAAAGTTGCACACACATCTCAAATTGCATTTTGTTTCAATGTAAACTTTTGGAAAAAGGACTTCTTCTTGCGTATTATTATAAGAGTACTATAAGTTCCTAGTTTTCTCCAATAATCAAAAACCTTTTAAATAAGTTTCAATAAAATTAAAATAAGTTTGTAATTGTTCTAATAATGGCTAATTAAGTTCAAATATCTACTTCACAATTACCATTTACCTACAATAAATTGTACTTCCCCCGTTCTTTTTTAAATGCAACATTTGCATTTACACACTTGCCAAGGCATAATTTTGACCATAAATAACTTTAGTTATGTATTTGTAAAAATTAAGTCAATGATATATTAAAAAAATTACACTTTGAGACGAATCAAATAAAATCTCATATGTCTATATGTTATCTTTGTCTATAGATCATCATATATACTTCCTCTGTTACAAATTAAATGCAACAATTTGGATGGTTCATTCTCTTAGGCAAAATTTCTTAAGGTAAGATTAAGAAAAAGTAAGGGCATGTGACTAACTTAATATGGAGAGAGAAAGTAGGACCACAAAAATTAGTGTAGTTAAATAAGGCTTAATTAGTTTTAATAAGGGTATATTCGTAATTTCACACTCAAAAACTTTACCAAGAATAGAAAGAAGTCAATTGTTGCATTTAATCTGAAAATGTCGTTTATAGAAACTGTTGCATTTAATTTGGAACGAAGGAAGTAGTCAAAGTGTAAATTGTAAATAGTTAAAAAGTCAAAATGTTGCAATTAATAAAGAACGGAGGAAGAAATTAGCACAAACCATTATTTTTTGATAAATTGTTTTTGCATTTCATTAGACCATTGGCTTAGACCAACTCAACTTAAAACCAGGTATTCCTTCACTTAGGAAGGAAACTTTAATAGTGCAATGCACACCCAGAGATGAGGAGTTAGTCTAATACCAAGCAATATTACAGGGTCTAACGACCGGTTAGCACAAACAATTTCAAATAGATTAAGATAAATTCAGATATAACTTAAATTCTCGCAAAGTGATTGATCATATAATCTTAAAGTCTTAATAGTCCTCCCTCTCTCTTCCTTGGTGAACTAAGGTCCTATATAATTAAATTAAAAGAAATAATTTCACTAGACTTTATAAATCAACTTATAATAAATAAATCTATTTGAATATAACTTCTTCTTGAAGCAAACTTAGGGTCTGTTCTGTTCAACTTATTTTGTCTGATATTATCTTATCTGATCTTATCTTATCTTATCTTATCTTATCTTATCTTATCTTATTTTAATTTATTCTGAAATGAGTGAAGATAAGTTGAACGTAACATCTTATTTATCTTATCTTATCTTATCTGATCTTATAAAATCTTATATAAGTTAAAATAAGTTGAACAGAACGGACCCTTAACCCACCCAACAAAAGTTGAAAAACTTTTCCCCTCAAAAAAAAAAATTTGAAAAACTTTATTATCATCCGTGGCTAAAGACGCGATTCTCACACCACAAGAACAAGGTTCTTCCAAATAAGGTAATTGCATTAATGTCTTTTAAACTGAACCAATCAAAAACTTTGGTTGACTCCAAATATGTAGTATGTATTACTATTTTTTTCTTTTTTGAAATTAGTATGTATTACTATTTAGTAGTTGCTTAACATGTCATATAATATATACATGTAATATTGTATCTGACCACCTCAACTCAAAGACAAAAGCAAATATTAAGGTTAACAGATTAAGAAACCCTAGCTAGCTTTACTTTTTAGCAAACACAAATATTAAGGTTTTAATAACAGATTAAGGAATAATTAAGTATGGGAAGAGGGAAGATTGAAATTGAAAGGATTGACAATCTGTCTAGGAGGCAAGTTACCTTCACCAAACGACGAAAGGGTTTGATCAAGAAAGCTCAAGAGTTATCGATCTTGTGCGATGTTCAAGTTGGTGTTATTGTCATCTCAAGCACTGGCAAGATCTATGAGCTTTCCAGTCAAGAGTAAGTTTTATCCAATTTTTTTTTTTTTTTTTTTTTTTTGTTTTTTCCCATTTTTTGATGATTATATTCTTATTATTTTCTGCTAACATTGTATATCAAGTTCAATATATCTCAGCAAGTAGAGAATTAGCTAGATAAAGTACATCCAAACTGTATTGTATTTTGTTAGATAATTACTTTTTAGAAAAATTTGCCAAAAAAAAACATTTTAAAAGTTCAATTTTGCGAAAGAAAACCTTTTAAAGCATTTTTTGCTAAAAGAAACCACAAACTTAAATTTTCTTGCAAGATGAAACCTATTCTCATTTTCCGTGGTTTTTAAGATGCATAGGGGTGGTGCTAGAGTTAATGGAAATAGGGGGTTAAAAGAAGATAGAAGAGTCAACGTCGGAATTGAGAAAAACCACACCGGAAAATGGGAATAGGTTTTATCTTGCAAGAAAATTTAAGTTTGTGGTTTCTTTTTGCAAAGCATGCCTTAAAAGGTTTTTTTTTTTTTTTGCAAAATTGAACTTTTAAAAGGTTTTTTTTGATAGATTTTCCTACTTTTTATTTAGGGTTGGAGGGGGGTAAGGTTGTAATCAGGGAAAAAAAAGAGCTTTGTGAGGGAATTATTGGGTTTTATATCTATACTAGTAAAATTTGACATGTATTTTCCAGGCTAGAACTTGAATAAGTACACTAGCTAGATTAATTATAACTTTGCTTGTTGGATTTATGAACGAATCTAGATTAAAAATTTGTTTGTCTAATTTATTGGAGCTCCAACCATGAGCTTAAACTTTTGGTTGGAGCTTCAAGATCGGTTTTATATTCTATCCGTATGTTTTTTTTTTTTGTCGTATAAGAAGTCACAAGGGTAGTGATTTTAGTATCTATTTTATATGGTAGTATTAAGCAATTTTTTTGGTTTGTAAGATCGGACCAAATGGTTAATATTTTTGCTCATATGTGCATATTATATCTCTATCGCTTTCAATTATTTTTCTAACTAGATAAAAAAAAAATTCCTTCTTTTTATGATCTTCTACTATGAATTTAAAACGATTGGAGGAAATTTTTGCTCATCCCTCAACTTTGTAGTTAAATATGTATGATCATGAGTTTTGGTTAGTGTTATATATCAAGTGATCTATTGCAAAATAATACATGGATATATATCAACAACTGGAGGAAACCCATCTAATCTATTGAAGATCATATTTTATTCTGTCTAGTCCCAATTTAATAGTGTTTACCTAATTTGTTGATGTCCTATGAACTAAATTCTCAAATGTCTGAGTTGATATGTAGTAAAATATTTCTGGATTAATTAGTTTGGAATAACTAGGTAATATTAATTTGGGCATGCATTATTGTACTTGTTTAGTGTATAGGTAATTATCGGATCAGACATCAATTCTGGAAGCAATTCTTACAATTTTTTCTTTTCCCTAGTAACATGAAGTCCATGTTGGAGCAATACAATGCTGCAAAAGAGGAATCTCAGTTCCTGAATGCTACTTCAGAAGCCATGGTAATTAGTAATTACTATGCCATTTGCGTTTTTCTTGCTTCATGATGCCAAAGTTGTTTGAATTATTCTCCACCTCCCATGATTTGCATATGAATCTTGTGCACTCTCGAATTTCTTGAATCGCTACACCTTGAATGTTGATCAGTAGATCTTTTCATGAATATGTGTTGAATACTAGCCCTTCTTCATCAGCATTTTACTATAGGAGTTTTTGTGATTATTACTTTTTTGTATATTATGTACGAGTATTGAGAATAATTGGCTTAAGCTGATGGTTGAGGCCCCAAGAATAGTTTTGTACTCTATCACGCCCCCTCACGCAAGAGCCCATTGGGCTTGAAGTGTGGATGCAGTACAGGCCTCCCTCATACCTGGCGCTAAATATTCCACTTAGAAAGGAGGGGTGGATGAGATTTGAACTTGTGACCTTTATGTCACACTGGTTCTGGTACCATGTCAAAGGACCAACCCAATTAAAAGCTTAAGCTGATGGTTGAGGTCCCGAGAATAGTTTTATACTCTATCATATTACATTTGGCATTTTACTACTAATGAAGAGTATTTTATGTGTATCAATTTTGTGTATCACAAAATAGTCTAAAGTAAGACACCATACATATTCTATGTCTTTAATCAAGACTCTGCAGATATATTGGTTGATACATACTCAATTGCATCCACTCACTGTATAGGATCATGTCGTTTAGAATGTCTGAGGGATATGTGAAGTTCTCAAGATTTAGTATATCTAATTAATTGATCAATAGTGCTAATTCTGTTCCCAATTATTGATAGATTATATATTTCATTAGGGGTCTTGTCTTGTATATAGAGAGACGCAGGGGTAGTGATGACGATGCATGGATTCGATCTTAAATCTTGGGTATTACCTCATAATTTACCAACACAACTAATTGATATCCATTAGTAGTTTATTAAGAAATTGGGTTAAAATACCATGAGTATCCTTCATTGTTGAAAATATATGCATCTCGCTCTACCATACCAATGCATGTGTTTGTCGAATCCTTGTAAATGTAGGGAATTTTAAATGTAACTTAAGGGTACATTCTTTTCACATTAGATCCTCTTATATAAACTTATTAGCTTACATGAACTTATCAAAAAGTATTGTAGTTTTGATTTAAACTCTTGTTTACTTTGAACTTCACTTGTATATATGGACCTATTGACTCAAAACTTTAACTTATATATCCTAACAAATTAGCCCTTGACTTATCTTTTAAGGAAAGAAATGAATTAAGAATAAGTGAGCTACTACATAACCTTAACCGGAAAATAGAAGTGTTATGTTATTTATTGAGACGAAGTTATTACATTTGTTCCTTTTTATTTAGAGGCAGACATAGTAATATATAACTAAAGAATTATATAACTAATCTCAGCATGATGGCAGTTAGGAAGTGATTTTAAGTTAAAAGCAAGTGCAATTATTTAGAAAAACAAAATGGTATGATTAAGGGAAAAAGATGAATGCTCCTATATATTGAGCCTTAAGCCAAAGCACGACGACTGAGAGTACGTATACATTGAGCTAGGAAGCCATATTATATGGCCCTGATTTCATGCTAAAAATGGTCAGTTTTTTTTTTTTTTTTTTTAATTGATTCCGATTTTCAAGAAAAAAGTAAAAATTTTCGCCGATTTTTCGGAACGCCCTAATTTTATTTCCTTCCGGAAATGGAACGGGTCACAGATACAAGAATTAAACTAAGGAGGGTATTTTTTCATACAAGTGAGAAGATGAATGGATGAGATGTAGGATGATATATATGTTACTCAAGAAACTTGATCATGCATGGAGATTGCAAGAAGATACATGCCTTGCATGATTGAGGTAGAAAACTTCAAAAATAAACTTGAGGCGGTATGTTAAGCATACAATTAATCATGGATTAAGCTGGCTAGCTTTATCTATATAATTCAAATCTCTGCAAATAAGGAAATAGAAAAAGCTTGTTACATGAAGTTTTGATGTGGAGGAAGATGATCAAGTGCGTTTGTTATATATTTTCTAGATGTCCACAAAACTTGTTATCAACTTTTAACGCTCAACATTGCAGTCTAGGGTTTTGCAATCTGAACAATAGCATGAATATTTATCCCATTGCCTTAATACTTCTACAAGAACCCGGGTCACTCGGATTGGGGTCGGATCAGATGTATGCAACCTTACCCTGTGAGGATTTTTCAAGTTGAACCGTGATAGATATGCATTGTAGTTTGGGTGTGACAATTATCATCGTTTTCTAAGTTGGCCAATATCTCAGCAACATAATTAATATTGTACACATTTCAACTCCAATATAAGCAAGAGGTGGATGTATTTACCAAGTATGCAAGCCTCTATTGCTCTACATATAGTGTTGTATGTGTTACGAATGGAATCATGTTTCTCTCCCTATTTCACATTGTAGATTTATAGTGAAATAGGGAGAGATTTGTAGGGGTGTGCATCGGTCGAGGACCGGACCGGACCGGACCGGAACCGGTTGGACCGGAATATGTAATCTTTTTGGGCCGGGATCGTCCGGTCCGGTTTTGGACCTGTTGGACCGGAATCTGCATTTTTTATTTAGATTTATACATATTTACAAATTAGATACATTAAAATTTAATAATTCTAACAACAATAGTCTTAAAGTTAATAAATAGTAGGTTTTTAGCTTTCTAACTTTATAACTTTGAATTTTTTTTTAACCTTTTAAACTATTTTTTTTTTTTACTAAAAAAACACAAATTCCGGTCCACCGGTCCCGACCAGAAACCCGGAATCCTGATTTTCAGTGTACCGGGGACCTGACCGGAATCCTCGGTCCGGTCCGGTCCAGTCTAAATTTCTGTCCGACCCTACCTTTTGCACATCCCTACCTGAATGTACTACATGTTCATGAACATTGAATCATATTAGAACTACTTGTATCTCGTTCATCTTTCCGATTCATATTGCATCCTAGAGGGAATTAATCTGTTGAAGATATGTCTTGAATTATTTATCTGGCGCTAGGTTTAGCCTAGCACGGTATATGCTATTTAATATATCGAGTCTATTTTAGTTTCGGGTTTATGCCCATCTGTTTAGATTAATTAGCAGGGTACTATATATATAAATAATTAACTTTCTGCCTCTATATTCTGTAATCTGTACTCTCTCCTAAACCTAATAAACTCGTTTCTCCTCTATCTGTGGACGTAGCTAACACGGTTACACGTTAATTCCTTATGTCAATTGTTCATTAATTTTTTCTTCGTTAATTGCATCTGTCGCAACATAATCACCCATGGGTGCGTGTGTCAAATGGGAAGGGGAAGTGGGAACCACTTTCAAGTTATGTGAAGTATGTACACGTATAAACTGGGATATGATCTGTTAATTTTTATTTGATTCATAGCTGTGGAAGTTGGAAGCACAAAACTTACGTGGGCAACTAGAGGATCTGAAATTCAGAAAGAGGTAAGACAAAACTAGTTTGTCTTAAGAGCTTACTTTATCATTCGTAAGAAAGGTATAGTATTCCTACTCAAATTAAAGTGTACATAATGTAAATTATATATCCAGGCAATTGCTTGGAGAAGAGCTCTCAGATTTAAGCATTGAACATTTGGAAAATCTGGAGAATCAAGTGCAAACTAGCATTAAAGCCCTTCGTGCAAGAAAGGTATTACTCCACTTATTATGACAATTTATGCAGATTTTCATTTATATGAAATTAATATATTGTGATCCACTTGATATATATCACTACATTTTTTATTTATTCGTTACGATAGTACTAGTTGAAATCCTCTCAAAAAATAGTACTAGTTGAAATTGCACTACAAACATGCATGACAATTAGTTTGGATGAACGGAATCAGAAGCTTTATTTGGCTGAAATTTAATAGGCAAACAAGAGAATCAGACTGCTGCGAGACCCATACAAAGTAATATTAGGAAATGCCATCACTTGACCCATGTCCGTGTGATAATTAAAATGTACGGTTTTTTCACCAGGTACCCCTGTGGTATTTCAAAATTCATGGGGTACCCCAGTTTGTTTTAAAAATGCACCAGGTAGCCTTATTATTTCAATAAAATGCACGAAATGCCCTTAATGACTAACGGTGTCAAGTTTTCGTTAGTCATTAACCTTAACTAAGCCCTCTAACCGTAATTAAGCACTATAACCCTAACCTTAACCCCTAACACCTCACCCCTACCCTAACCCTAACCACCCAACCACCACAACCCCCCTGTCCCTCCCCCCCACCTCCGTTACCCCTTCGCCCTCCATCGAAGCCCCCCTCTGCATTCAACAATGGCGGCGGCCTCAATTGAAAACAAGAGCAACTCCTCCTCATCTCACTCACTCTCTCCTCCTCTGCATTCAACAACAACAATGTCTTCTCCTCTACATTCAACAACGTCTCCTCATCTCACTCTCTGTCCTCCTCTGCATTCAACAACAACAATGGCGACGACCTCATCTCAATCCTCCTCTGCATTCAACCGTGTCTTCGATCGTTCGACAGTAATGGCGACGGAAGAATCTCCGTCGTCGAACTCAAGAAAAACGCTCAAGGGAGGGCAGAGGGGGGAGGGCAGAGAGGGGGTGATGCGGGGAAGGCGAGGAGGGAGTGCGGGGGTGGGAGGGAGGGGGTGATGCGGGTAGGGTGTGCACCGGTCCAGGACCGGACCAGAACTGGTGGATCGAAATCTGCCTTTTTCTTGGACCGGAGTGCTGCGGGTAGGGGTTTATATTCTGGGACGGAGTAAGTAGATATATTAAAATTTAATATTTTTAATAACAATAATCCTAAAGTATTAAATAGTAGGTTTTTAAATTTCTAACTTTATACCTTTTTTTAACATATAAACTTTTTTTTTACTAAAATAATAGAAATTCTGGTCCAACCGACCCGGGCCGGAATTTTCCGGCTTTGGACCGGACCGGACCGAAAACCCTGAATCGGGAATTTTTGTGGACCGACAACGGGACCGGAATCTCCGGTTCGGTCCGGACCGATTTGTGCACACCCCTAGTGCGGGTTGAGGGGAGGTGGGTTGCGTGGGTGGGGGAGGATGGGTGGAGGGCGAGGGGGGGGTTGTGGTGGTTGTGTGGTTAGGGTTTAGGGTGGGGGTTATGTGTTAGGGGGTTAGGGGTTAGGTTTAGAGTTTTGGGGTTAGGATTAGAGGCGTTAATTAGGGTCATGTGACTAACGAAATCTTGACGCCGTTTGTCATTAAGGGCATTTCATGCATTTTGTTGAAATAGTAAGGGTACCTGGTGCATTTTTCAAAATACAAGGGTATCCATGAATTTTGAAATATCACAGGGGTACCTGATGAAAAAACCCGTAAAATGTAATTAATAATAGCAACCTAATAAAGGTGATGTCTCTAGAATGTAGGACCCACGAATTCACCTACAACTCCACAATAATTATGATATTATCCGCTTTGGGTCAAGGCCACACAAATTTGTTTTCGGGCTCCTTCCCAAAAACCCTCATACTAATGTAGTTGATGAACTCTTATACACTAGGTATCTCATTCTTATCTCTTCGATGTGGGACTTGGGATGTATACCGAACCATCCTCCCCTCAGACCAAGGACGCAACCCTACCCTTCAGCGATAATCCGTCTAATCATTTTGTTCCGCCACCAACCCGCGGAACATGCCCGCATGACCACCACAATATCAGGAAGACTTTCGGCACAAAGCACCAAGCACATATTTCTCATCGCAAGATAAGATGTTAAATCATCCCAAAAACAAACACGTTTCCGATGAGATGTCACTTTTTTTGGATTTCTTTTCATGTCCTAAAGTTGAATGATGAAACTACGATAGAAAATAGAGATGAAATGATGATATGATCACAGAATAAAATTAATTGTTCCTGAAAGCAATTTTTTTCTAAAAAAGTTTTACGAGGTTGTTGTTGAGAAAAGTTACAAGAGTTCTTATTCATTTTACATCACGTACAGGAGCAGCTCTGGAATGAGAAGATAACTGAACTTAACCAAAAGGTTAGTTGAAAAAGGTTCTTCTATAGTAAATTGGAAAAAAGAAAAAAAATCTTGAGTCTCATAATTTTGTTAAAATTAGTGTATAAAGTAAGTTTTAGTGCTTCATTTTACTCAGGAGATTATGGTACATCAAGAGAACATGACATTGCATAGGGAGCTCGTTTGTTTGCGCCAACAAATTAAAGAATTACGAAGCAAGGTTTGTATCAAATCACAAATTCGATTTTACATCGATGAGTATTATGATGTACATTATGCTTGCAAAAGTAATAAATAATATAAATTCTAAAATAACAGTACATACTCATATTCATGTCAGATAGAACATTCAATTTATAATAAAAGAACTATCCCCTCCATTCTTTTTCTATTGCAACAATGAGACTTTTACACTATTCATTCACTACCCTTTCACTATCTCTAGTAATTTTTACGTAAGGAAAAATATAATCATGTGGGATCTTGTTAGATTCGTCTCGATTTATAATTTCAAAATATTAAATTTGTATATTTTTTTACTAAAAGTAATTAAAGATATTAATAATTAGAGTTGTGCATTGGCAAGCGTGAAAATTCTATTGTTGCAATAGAAAAAGAACGGAGGTATTAGTTTTTAGGCCCGAGCTACACTCCGGGTAATTATATTTTTCATTTACTAATATTTCGCTATGATGAAATGATAACACCAAAAATGACTTGGTTTAGTGGTCAAGACTTGGTTTAGTGGTCAAGACTTTAGTATATAAACTTGAAGTCACGGGATCAAATCTTCTCCAATGCATTTTCTAATTCTTTTATTGTATGTGGATTATAGTACTAACAAAAAGAACACAATCGCATTGCACCCATAAAAATAAAACAATTGAGAACATTATTGCATATAAAGGTCTTGGTGTATAATCTAACAATTGATATTGAACTACATCCCTATCTAAAGCAAAATACATCAAAATGGAGTTATTCTAAGTTTAAAAATTATATTAAAGTTTATAGTAGAAAAACCATATTTGTTTTTAGGGGTTGTATATATAGAGAGCGTCACAAATGGTAGTTGGCATCCACGAGAAACCAATAAACCATCATTGTTGCTTAAGCATAATTTGATAGTAGTTTCTCACAAGCCAAATTATATTAGGTAGTGTTTGGATACAATCATTTAATTTCAAATATTTCATTTCAAATCTAACATTTTAAATGCTGAAATTGAAATCCAAGGAGAGAGAAAATATTAAGAGAGTCAAGGAGTGAGAAGGGCTAGAGAGAGGAAGTATAGAATGTTAAAGATTAGAATTTGGAATGACATCCCACATATGTAATTTGAAATTCTTGAATTTACATAGTAAGTTAGAGTGTTGTGGATTTTGGATGAAATCCAATTTCAAATTCTTCGATTTGCCAAACACCTCATTTCCTCAAATTCTAGGATTTCAAATGAAATCCATATTCCCAAACACACCATTAAGGTCATATGTTCTCTTCAACTTTTAAAAATAAGTTCAACGAATCCACCTATCGTCTCTTATCAACAAAAATAAGTATTGATATATATAAAACAGTTTCGATCCGTAAAATTTAGTAATTCCATATTACTAAAGACAATATAGAGAATTAGCAAAACGCATTATTTTATAAGTAAAAATCAAATTTGATCCTCATAAATCTAGTTAGATCCAAATCATTTCAATTACTTCCTCAGTAACCTAATAAATGCAACATATAGGTATTATATGTGAGGTATAAATTATTCATTTGTTGCGTTTATTTTGTTACGGAGGTCGTAGAGTAAATTAGGTAAAGAGAACATGGTCTTAAATACGCATCTTTTTTAAAGCTAAACTTCATTTTCAATCCCTCTGCTTGAAGGTATATGGAGGGAGGGAGGAGGAAGCAAAATCAAAGTATGATATTAACAATTGTCCACTTTCAATGGAGCTGGAGCTCAGCCTGTCCCGGCAAGAAATTACCTGATACACATTATACAGGAAGATCAATCTATACGTGTGAAAAAGAAGTGCTGATGAAATAGTTGAAGAGCTTATAAACATATACTCCTGTAAAAGAGAAATTAACCATTTTTATTTCTTGTATCTGAATGATTAAGAGAAGATTTTCTAAGCAAAAATATAGGTTACAATAAGACAATGATTTTGGCCTATATATTTTGAAGGTGAATTGATATTACTTCATTTTTTGAAGCTTAATGTAACTAAGACTCTGTTTGTTAGGGTGTAAAATGTTTTCCATGAATATGAGTTTTCCTTTTCTTATTTTCCGTTGTTTGGTTTGGTAAGCGGTGTAAAACAAGTTTTCCATCAAGGGGAAATAGCTCTTGTATAGGTGAAAATTATTTTCCTTTGAAAAGAAGGGAAAACACATTTTCCTTCCTCCTCCTTAGCAACCTTTTTACTCTCCTCTTATCCATCCTCTCGATCCCTTCTATTTTTCTTATTTCCATAGGTTTTATATTGAACCAAACAAAGAAAATTAGTTTTGCAATTGAATATTCCATTGTACAATGTTTTACATGAAAAATCATTTTACATTGAAAATATTTTACATCCAACCAAACGGAGCCTAAATGAAGAATTTGAGTGGGGGAGGATTTAGCTTGGGTTGGGGCGCTAGCTTGGGGGATTTGGAATGAGATGGAGGCTAGCATTACAGAGGCAAAAGCTTTGGTTTTGGGGTTGAAGATGGCGTTACAATGTGATGCAAGATATGTAGAAGTGGAGACTGGAGAGTGACAGCAAACAAATAGTTAACATGCTCCAAGAAAAGAGGGGTTGTTATTAGGGAGGTCTCGCTAGGGAGTCTTGAGTCTGTTGATTTTTTCACATGTTTTAGGAAAGCAAATGTAGCCGCTCATGGGATGACTCATCTTACTCCCCTGAATTACTCTAAGAGAATTTGGGTGGGCGATTGCCCGAGTTTCTTAGTTGATGTAATAGCGGCTAACTTTGTTTTGGCTTCTTAATAAAAGTTTGTGGCTTCGGCCTTTCCTCTAAAAAAAACTAAATAAAGTAAGTTTTTTAAAGATAAAAGATAAAATATAAAAGAAAAATAAAGCGTTGATTTTCAAATATAGTAATGTGACATGATAAATGACAAATGTTTTATATGAAATTATTAATGTCGTATAACAAAGGATAAAATATTGTTTATGGTATGAAAATATATATGTTCCTTATGGGGAGGAATTAGGCAAAACTCAAAAAGAGAAATTCTCAGCACACAAAAGTGGTAGATTAAATGTGGTCAACCCTTTTTATAAGAAAACTTTACTTAAGATGGGCATTATTTGGTCCAAGTCAAATTGCAAAAAGGTATATATGACTAGCCAACTTTGTTGAATTCCCTTGTACGTTCAACTTAAGGTGGACTGGCCCAAAATAGAAATATTGAGGTTTTTCTTTTGACGAAATATTGAGGTTGAGAATAGATACCCTAGAGAATTCAACTTTTGTTTAGGGGAGGATATTCTAACATGGTCATTAGTTCCATAGATGAAAATGATTTTAAACCATTTGATAATATGAAGACTTAGGAGTTCATCTTTATTTTAGGTGTAATACTTTAAGGTAAACATTTGATTTTTCAGTACAACACAACACACTATTAGAAATTAAACTAGTTATTGGTGACATTCAATGCATAATGTATTTGTTGTCTGTTGCTTTCTAAATTAAATTAGCATAGACGATTAACAAATAAAATTAATATAGAGGAATTACAAAGTGATTTATATTAAAATTCATAATTTGTTTGATTATAGGAGAATTATAAATTCCTCTCAAAAAAAAAAAGGAGAATTATATATAGGTAGATTCCTTGAAAACCAGAAGCCCTCTTTGGCAATTAGCGAATACTATAGCTGTTAACTGATTTGATTAGCTGATTGTATTAGTTGGTTTGACTACTTTATTGTGTTAGCTGTTTGTATAAAGGTGTTTGGTAAGTAGCTGATAGCTGATTACTACTTGCTTGTGTAAGATGACCAATAAGGACATATGTACAATTCATTAATGTACTTCTTCCGTTCTGAAATAAGTTAAACACTTCTCTAAAAAATCTCTCACATAAAAGAGAGAAGTGTTTCACTTATTTCAGTACGGAGGAAGTACTTTTTATTGTTTATAAATATAATTTTCAAGAAATTTAAGACATAGATGTAATTTACCGCACTCATTCCCAAACCTTTAATGTCAAGAAGATGCTCCCCATAGCTTCTTCAAAAAGAGTTTTTTTTTTTGGCCCAATCATCTATTTCAAACCTCCCTTTACGAAACACTGAAATTAGAGGATTGACTAGTAAATTCCTCTAATATGAACTCAAACCTCTAATTTTTCGCCAAACCTTTCTTTATTAAATAGGGCCAAAGTATTATCATCTGAAGCATTTTTATGTATGTTTATGGGGTTGTTTGGCAAGATATTTTATTTAGTGACATTGGAGTTCATACCCATATGTACTTTAAGCGCAAAGCAAATCAAGACACGAAGGAAATCGTACTTATTTCTAATCTGATAAACACCCTGAAGTCCTAAAATAATGGTCTATCTCAAACTCTACGTCAATGAAATGGCGCAAATTAATTAATGAAATGAAGTAACCATATATTTTTGTCATAGTTATGTTAGAATCTACTGTATTACACGCATAAACAAGGAAGAAAACATATTCTAAATTTCTTTTTTGCCAACCAATTATTTTGTTATTATTAAAAAAAAGATTGAGGGTACACACATTCTTTATAAATACTATTAGCTTTCCCTATTGGAGCTAAGGCATGCAATGTAACACAGCAAAATGGGTATAGATTAGGTCAGTTTTGCTTCTTTTTGTTGCAATTTGCAATATAACAAGTCGGTAGAGGTGTGATGCCGATAGAATGTGATCCTAAAATTTAGAGAGCAACTCATTTCGTAATTAAATTAGTTCACATTCACATAGATTATTTATGTATATGTGTAATAAGTTCGTATTAATTATTTAAAGCGTGAAAGTATTTTAAAATATAAAGACATATCCTCTACTTCTAGAATACATAAACTATTACAGTTGAAGGACAATTTATTAAATAACTTTGAAAATATATTTTCTGACTTTAAAAGTAATTTGTATTACATTTTTCTGCAATGTAGGACATGAAGTATTGGGTGATACAAAAAAAGTAAGTTTAAAATAATAATGAAAAAAGAAGAAGCGAAAAACTCAAATTAACTCAAATTGAAAGTCAAACGATATCAACAATCATTGATTTCATATTCTAACAAATACATTTCAAATTGAATCAAATAAAGCTTGTCTGTAAAAATATGATGATCATCGTTGATAAAAGTGCTATATAAGGTGTTCATCTAAAATTGTAAAAAAATGTTTTTTCATATAGATTGCAACAAATAAGATCTAATTTCTTTAAGAAGTAATTGAAGTTATTGTTCATATTCCAAAAGTTGCAAGCACTTTACCTTTCTTAAATGACACTCCATTATTACATTCTATAATTGATGGCAGATTGTTGCTTTTTTAATGGTAAGTTGATCCTCGTACAGATCAGTCCTCGTACCAATCCACTTGCATCCTTAACTAAACGACATAATCTGAGCGCTAAGCAAGCTTAACAACATAGTGGTATCTCAAATACATTAAATTACTATCAATATAGTTACTGAATTGGCAAAAACTTTTCTCTTTAGGCTGAGAATCATAATTAAATATATATTATGGAGATATGATAGTACAACAAAATCTTCATTGGTAGCTATGAACTAGAAAGAATCTCTTAAATCCATAATATATGGAGTATGTAGCCAAATACATGTCATTACGTACCTTTTGCCTCTTCAAAAGTTTGTAAAGACTACAATATTTTACAGAAATTGTCAATATCTAGATTAATTAATTGATAAAACTATCGGAATTACAATTAATAAGTTTGCATCTAGATCAATTGCGTTTGCACTTCTCCATACTTTCGAAATAATATTTCCATTAATCTCAAATACATTACTAGTATAATTTAGTCGAGATATCGATAAGCTTAATTTATAGAATGACTTTTACCTTATAGTCACTCCATAATATTTATAAATAATTCATGTCCGGTTTAGAAGTTGATTTCTGACTTTTAGTTTCATTTGAAAGAGAGGTATCAAATTAACAATCCGTCTTTGCGTGGATCCAGGTTCACATTAAAAATAGTGTGGGCCAGGCCTAGACACGTGCCCCACTACAAACTAGTCACTCCCGTTTCCAAAATCCGCTCGATTTTCTCTCTCTTCAATAAGATTCTCTCGCTCTAAAATTTTAACAAAAACAGATTGTTCAAAACAAACATACACTATATCATTTTAAAACACACTATATCATGTCAAAATACACTATCCTATCAAACACTATAACGATTGATTATGATAATTTTGTGTAATATACAAATAAACTACACTATAACATTTTAAAATACACTATATCATGTTAAAACACACTATATCATGCAACACTATCATGTCAAAAAACACAAAGAAACACAATCATGTCAAAATACACTATATCATTTCAAAATACACTATATAATGTCAATATACACTATAACATGCAACACTATGATGCCAAAAAACTCAGCAAAACACTATCATTTTAAAATACACTATATCATTTTAAAGTACACTATATCATTTCAAAATACACTATAACATGCAACACTATCATGCCAAAAAACTCACAAAACACTATCATTTTAAAATACACTATATCATTTCAAAATACACTATATCATGTCAATATACACTATAACATGCAACACTATCATGCCAAAAAACTCAAAGAAACACTATCATTTTAAAATACACTATATCATTTTAAAGTACACTATATCATTTCAAAATACACTATATTATTTCAAAAATACAATATCGGAGAGTGAAGTTATCGGAGGAGAGAGAAGTTATCGGGAGAGAGAAAAATAGGGGAAGACTGAACGCGCAAAAAACGGAAAATTGTAATCATTAAAACTCACGTGAGATGGATAAGGTGCACACTAAGTTAGTGTGCACCGGGTCCATATTAGTTTTTTTACAAATTAATTATAAGAGAATTAACTACTTCTATAACTCCTCGATGTATTTGGCTATTTTGGAGGCTGAATTTATTAGAAGTACTATCTTGAAAATATAAGGCACGTATATTATTGTTCTTCCGGTCATTTTCAGGTGAGGAGTCTAGTTCGTCTGAAGTAGCTATTTTGTGGTCTTGAGGAGCCATTATTCTCAATTCTTATTTATGTTTTTAAATTCAAGATGAATGGTAAGTACGCGGATAAATAATTTTCCAAACGGGTCATGTTAACAATTGTCTGATTGACAAATATGTATAAATTAACACTATATACGATTGTGACCTTGATCTTTTCTAGAGAAACGATAACCCCGATATCAAATTATACTATTCAAGTTCAATTGAGCAACAACTTTTATATTAACTTCGCAGTTCGGTATTCTGTGGTTTTTCTGTTTTTGGTTTTTTGATTTTCAAAGTCATATGATATATGTCCTATAATGAATAAAAAATTAGTCAAATTTATTGGGAACATGATGATTTTGAAAACTGACAACTAAAAAGTGAAAACCACTTTTTCTGGTTTCCTGTTTTTGGTTTTTAGTTTTCAAAAAAACTGAAAACTGAAAACAAAAAACGATAACGAACGGGCCCTTCTTTTTTACATTAGCTTCTTATACTTCATTTCTTAGGGATCTCAAAAGTTACATCTAATATCCCAAGATATCAGTTATCCCAAGATTCCCATCAAATACAGCATATGCCCAAAATATCCCATGTTTCCATCTGAATATTGGTTTAAAAAATCAAACTTTTACGCAGTCAAAATAGGAAATGTTAGCCTCTTACCTTTTCTATATATATACAAATTTGATGCCATAGACCCATGAGTGGAGTTCAGTCCGTGTCTCCTCGAGTCCTCATGATTGTGAGTCCTAGGCTCCTAGACCATGTTAATTAAATCTTTCCATATACTCCATTGACAACAAGAGCACTCCTATTAAGTAAAGACACTGACATACTCTAGACTATAGATTATATACATGATAGTACATACGTATATAGTACTCCCTCCGTTTCATTTTAATTTACTCACTTTACTTTGGGGGAGAACCAATGATAAAGTACAAAAGTATGAGAGATAAACTGAAAAGGTGGAGAGAGAAATTGAAAAGTAAGAGAGAGAAATTAAAAAGTGGGTTAAAATATTAAAAAGTGGATGACATGGGTGGAAAAAGAGGAGAAAGTAGATGTAACATGTTACCAAAAATAAAAAAAGCAACAGTGTGTAGATTAAAAAGAAACGGACCAATAAAAAAAGACGTCCAAAAATGTTAAAGTGCTACCAAGTGAGAATGAGAGAAAGTGTTGGAGAGAGAGTCCATGGTGAATGGACCACCGTTAGAAGAAGACAGCCACCCCCAAAACCTTCTTCCCATCAAGCCCTCAAAACCATTTTTATTAACTTCCTACCTTTGGAGGTAACTCATCAGTCTCTTCTGGACATCTTCCTCAAATAAGGAAATATCTCAGATTTATTCATTCCGCCCAAAATCAGAGATAACAGCAGGCACAGGTATGCTTTTATCAAATTCTCGTCGAATTATTCTCTAGCTAATGCAATTCACCATGAAAATGGCCGAAGATTGGGCAATTTTAGATTGAGAGTTTACCCTGCAAAATTTGACAAACCGGATCCTCCCCACAAAAAACCCATCACCCACAAAAATCCCCTCCCTTATAACAATTCCAAAACCCCTCATGACCCTCACCAAAAATCTTCATATAAAGATCATCGCTCTTATAGAGATGTCTCTGAGCACAACAAGAATTTTGAGAAGCTCTCTCAACCATCAAACAAAATCAAAACCCACCATCAACCTCAACCCCCGCATCCTCAACCAAGCCAAATTCAACCAAACCAAGTCCTTGAACCTGACCCTAGCATCATCCTTCGAAAAATGAGTAGTTTCAGAATCATGAATTCGCGAGTGCTTGGTGAAGAGACTGTGAACATTAGGGAGCAGATTGGTGAGGCTGAACTTGATGGTGACCAATTGATCTCGATAAAAGGAAAACGGAGCCTGGAGAATGTGGAATTATTTGAAAGAAGTGTGATAGCAGTAGCAATTTCCCCATCCTCCTCGGAATCTATCCATGGGCAAATTTTAGCCGAAGGTGTTAATTGTTTAACAATTAAACCTTTAGGTGGCTTGCTTCATCCTATAGCTTTTGATACGTTGGAAGATAAGGTGGCAATGATTGAAAGTAAATGGCTTCTTAGATGGTTTTTGGAAACCAAGAACGTGAATGGCTTATGTGCAGCTTTATGGAGAGAGACGTGGATCACCATTTATGGTGTCCCTTTGTCAGCATGGTCTTATGAAAACTTTTTTGACATTGGATGTATCTATGGAAAAGTTCTCTCAGTTGATTACTCTAGAATGGACAGGGCAAAAGTACTGATAATTACGGATTGTTTTTTCACCATAAACAATCCTTTGATTCTTGACATTGAAGGTAAATTATTCAAGATCTATACAATAGAAGAAGGCAATATGTTAATTCCTCAGGTTACAAATCAAGCATGTAATCAGGAGAAGCATAATCCTCCATCAGAATCTGATAATGATTCTGATCAATTCTCACCCAAAGATGACGTAAGCACTCCAATGGTGGAGGGCCCTGCAAATAGAACACAAAACGTCTCATCTGGTAAGTCGAAACAGTTGAGTCTCGAGAGACCCCCTGTTGACTTGGGGAATGATGAATTCTGGCTTTCCAATGATGGGAGGGCCTCAACCAATAAGACAACACTCATTACCTCCCCGACAAAACTGCAAAAACCTCCTAAATACCCGTCCCCTCCAAAATCCCAGAACCTTTTCAACTCTCCTGTGGGGTCTCCTAACTTTATGGAAAATCTTGGGAAGTCACAATTAAACTCAAACTACCCATCCCTTGACAATATCAAAATATCCAACATCTCACCAAAAACCTCCCTTCTCTCCAGATTGAACTCAGATCCTTTGGTCAGTAAGAGTCCGCAAAAGAAACAAAGTGACCAAATCATAAGCCCACCTTATATCATCCCTACTGTAAACCTCGCTAGCCCAAGTCTTTCAGCCCAAAAACAAACATTTCCAAAACCCAAAGCCTCAGTTTCTAAGGCGCGGCCATTTGAGCATTTCACCCTCTCTAAGCCCTCCAAAAATGTCAAATAAGGCGAGCGGTCCCCTCAATATGACAATCCAACCATAAACCTCTCAAATCAGTTTAGCCCCCTCTCAAAAATATCTTTCTCGAAACCTCCCTCCTCCACTTCCTCAATATCTGGTCCTTCTATTCCTCCAGGCTTTGAGGACTTTATCCCACCTCCTCTTAAAGCTAAGCATGATCAAAAGAGAAAAAAGAAACTGCAGAAAAAGAATGAGAAGAGACGTTCACCTTCAACTCCCATTCACCACAATACTCATTCAATCCCCTCAAAAGATATTCACAATGCCGCAGCCACTGAAATTATCGAGTTGGGTCTGAAATTGGGGATGAATTTTAATGGCCCTTTGTCGGACCTCCATACCAAAATATTGGATATTCTGGTGAGGCAGAAAAGGGATTGGATCTCGAATCTGTGATCCTTCCACTACTTTCTCATTAATATAATGTGATGATTATATTTTCGTGGAATTCACGAGGTCTTGGGGACAAAATAAAGAGAAGAGTTCTCAGGAAGCTATTACTCTCTCATGATCCTTGGATAACTTTTATCCAAGAATCAAAATTGGAAACTCTCCCTCAGAAGACACTCTCATCCTTATGGAAGTGTAATGACGTAGAATCTCATTTCAGTCCCTCTTATGGATCCTCTGGTGGACTTGTCTCCCTATGGAGAAAGTCACAATTTTAGATTTCTTCCAGCAATATAAACAGAAACTGGATAGCACTGGGAGGTTTGTTGATTTATGACAATTTCAACTGTTTGATCATAAATATTTATAACTCATGCGATGCAGGGCTGAGAGAGAAAACTTGGATTGAAATTGAAAATTACTGTAATCATTCCCAACTCCCTTGTTTAATCACGGGAGATTTTAATGAAGTCCTTGAAGCCAAGGATCGTAGTAGTCATTTCATTGACCCCTCAAGCTCATCGAAATTCAGAAATTTCATCAACAATCTTCAATTGATTGAAATCACCCCTTCGGATGGCTGGTTTACTTGGTTCCGAGCGAACTCGAAAAGTAAACTTGACAGGGTTTTTGTTCATCATGATTGGCTATTGCAATACCCTCAACTTCATGCATCAATTCTCAAGAGAAACATATCAGATCACTAAATCTCATAACATCGATTGGGGGCCCAAACCCTTTCGTTTTCAAGATGTATGGCTCACTCACAAAGGGTGTATGAAGATTATCTCTGCAGCATGGAAGAATTCTGTTGATTTGCCGATTATGGAAACACTCAAAGCAGTGAAATCTGAGTTAAAGAGTTGGAACCATCTAGTGTTTGGTAACATAGATACGAGCATAGCTGATCTTGAAGCTGAAATACAAAAATGGGATCAGATTGCAAATGCAAGACCCTTGTCGTTGGAGGAAGTTAATCAGAGAAGCTCGGCCCAATTGAATCTATGGGGTTGGCTCAAGAAGAAAGAAATTTATTGGGCCCAAAGCTCAAGAGTTCAATGGCTCAAACATGGCGATAAAAACTCAAAGTTCTTTCATGCTTATGCATCAATTAGAAATCGCAAGAACAACATCAATTCTCTGGAGATTAATAGAGAAAAAGTGGTTGCTCCTGAGACGATCAAAAAAGAAGCCGTGAAGTTCTTCTCCAACTTATTTAAGGAAGAGTCTATCTCCAGACCAGTATTCTTAGGGCTCGACTTTAATAAGTTAACTGAAGCACAGGCAAAAAATCTCATTGAGCCTTTCTCTCATAGTGAAATTGATTCCGCAGTTGACTCATGTAATCCGTCAAAAGCTCCGGGCCCCGACGGATTTAACTTCAACTTCATAAAATCTTTCTGGCACCTGATCAAAAGCGACGTTTATTCCATTATTCAGGAGTTTTGGAGTTCAGGTAAACTTCCCAAAGGGAGCAATGTAGCTTTTATTACACTCATCGCAAAATCTAAGAATCCTTGTGGTTTTAAGGATTACCGACCAATTAGTATGGTCGGCTGCATATACAAGATTATTGCGAAACTTTTGGCCGGAAGATTGAAAAGAGTCATGAGTGACTTGGTGAGCCCTAATCAATCCTCCTTCATTGAGGGGAGACAAATTCTAGATAGTGTTCTTATTGCCGAAGAACTCTTGGATTCGTGCAAAAGATCAAAATTGGAGGCTATTTTCCTCAAACTGGACTTCCATAAAGCATTTGACAGCATCTCATTGTCTTTCTTGGACTGGACTCTCACGCAAATGGGCTTTCCATCTCGTTGGAAATCATGGATTTCATCATGTATCTCTTCGGCAGCAGCATCTGTGTTACTCAATGGTACGCCTTCAAAACCGTTCAAACTCCAAAGGGGTCTCCGACAAGGAGACCCCTTATCCCCGCTACTATTGGTATTGGCAGTTGAGGTTTTGAACCTTATGATCAAAAAAGCAACATCCATGGATCTGTGGTCAGGGATTGATGTATGCAAAAACGTCCCTTCAATAACCCACTTGCAATTTGCCGACGATACCATAATATTTGCACCAAAGAACCTGGAACACCTTCTAAACATTAAAAAAAACCCTTGTTCTCTTTCAACTGACATCGGGTTTGCAGGTTAACTTCCATAAATATGAGATCCTCGGCATCAATACAAGTGAAAGATGGCTGCGTTGGGCAGCAAGTCAGCTTTATTGTAGGGTGGGATCCTTCCCTCTCACTTACCTCGGCCTCCCAATTGGAGGAAACATCTCACGTATGGCTACTTGGTATCCACTGATAGAGAGGATGGAAAAAAAGCTAGCGGCTTGGAAGGGCAAATTGCTTTCAATTGGTGGTAGACTTACACTAATTAAGGCATCTCTCTCAAATTTGCCAATCTACTTCATGTCCTTGTACCCAATGCCACAAGGAGTTATTGACAAAATAACTCGTATCCAAAGGACTTTTCTTTGGAGTGGTGGTATGGATAAAAGAGCCTGTGCGCTTGTTAGATGGGAAATTGCTCAACTTCCAAGGGATTTGGGAGGGCTAAATATCGGGAATTTGTTAATAAGAAACCTTGGGTTGCTATTTAAATGGGTGTGGAGGTTTTTCCAAGAGCCAAACTCTTTATGGAGGCTATCGATCCAGACAAAATACAAGTATGGCTCATCTTTTCGAATGGCTGATGTGGCTCCGATCCGCAAAGGAGGGCCATGGAAACTGATATGCAATCACTTATGGAAGAATTCGAATGCAAGAAGTCTTCTTTTCTCAGGTGGTAAACATCAAGTAGGGAATGGCAAGGATACGCTATTTTGGCACGATAGATGGCTGAACAATATCATCCTGAAAAATGAATATCCAAGGTTATTCTCAATCTCATCTTCCCCTGCTGCTACGATTGATGCAATGGGTTTCTGGGCTGATGCCTTATGGCACTGGGACCTCCAATGGCGGAGACCTCTCAGGTCGCGTGACCAAGATGAATGGAACTCCCTCCTTCCATTATTACAGCAAGCGGTTCTGAAGGAAGATTATCCGGATAATCTTTCCTGGGCATTTCATAATTCTGGATCTTATTCGGTTAAATCATTCTACTTGGAGCTCTCACGAAACTCAGGGCTGCACCTTAGCCATATTTATTCGAAAATCTGGATGGGTTTGGTACCCCATCGTATCGAGGTCTTCTCGTGGCTCGCAATAATGGGAAGACTCAATACCAAAAAGAAACTAGTCTCATTGCACATAATTCCCGAATCTGATATCATCTGCCCTTTGTGCAACTCTTCTCCTGAGGATATTTCCCATCTATTTATCCATTGTCCTGTTGCTAGTGCCATATGGAGCTGGTGGTATGAATTATGGAATGTCTCATGGGTTTGGCCCAATTCTCTTGAAATGGCATTTGAGCAGTGGTCATTCCCGACGAAAAATAAATTTTTCAAAAAAATCTGGAATGCTATTTTCCTCGTGATTTTATGGTCACTTTGGAAGGAAAGAAACGAGAGAGTTTTCAACAAGGTTGCTAGGCCCTTCTCCGAAGTACGAGATCTTGTTCTACTCCGCTTAAGTTGGTGGATCAAGGCTTGGAATGAGCCCTTTCCTTACTCTCCTGAAGAAGTTTTGAGAAATCCGAGCTGCTTGAAATGGTGCAAAGCTACCCCTTCTTCCAGATTATTTATGGAAAAGCCTTCTCAAGTAATTTCGAAGGCACAAGCAAGCCTAAGATGGTGTGTTGGATCATCGATAAATCCCTTTAATCAAGGTCTAGTAACAGGTGGAATTCTCATGAATGAACATAAGAAAGTCTTATGCGTCTTCTTGTGTCCCACCCCTCCTATGAATCACAATGATGCTGGAGTTATAGCAGTTCATAGGGCCCTTCAAATTTCACTTAACAACCCCTCCTTCAAGTATCTTCCCATGATCATTGAAGTAGGCTCGAAGGAAACGTTGAATTGGTGCTCTCACCAATCTGGAGGGCCATGGAACTTACATCTCATTTTGAGCTTCATAAGATCAGCGGACTTAAGAGGTTTGAAAGTAAAATTTTCTCATAATCTCAATAGCTCCGAATTAGTCTCATTAACCCTTGCAGCTAAAGGGTACCATCGCGGGTCCGAAGTTGTAGCCTGGATGTAATGATAGATTGACTTTATGCTTTGATTGTAGAAGTTCCCCCTTCTTTAATGGGAAATCCTCTGATGTAAGTTTCTGGAATTGTGGCTTTAAGCCTTCTATGAAATGAAAACGATCAAAAAAAAAAAAAAAAGACCAAAAAGGAAAGTGTGTAGATTAAAAAGAAACAGAGGGAGTACATACAGTCGCAAGCTAAGTTGTATTACCCTGTGACTGACGCAAGTGATCAGTCCCTTGTTCATCAATGTTACCTAAGTGAATTATGGTCGATACGATTTTGGCCCATTTTGAGCAAATTGCAAATTCAAAAAACGAATTAGATAACGGATTAGGTTACATTGTTATCTACCACTTTCAAGTTTAGAGTTTAGACTACTAAAATTCAACAAAAACGTATAATATAACTAATTTTGGAAACTAATTATGTAACAAAAAAAGTATCCATTATTATTAACTAATTATTCCATTTTGATTTTTATGTGCCTCAACATACAGTATTGACCTCTATTATCTCTAATTATCAATAATGTTTTTATATAATAAGTTCTAAAAAAAGCTGTCAGCCTGTCAGAGTTCATGTGAATATATAGCGCTCCAAATTGAATAGAAAAGCTACTAGTAAACCGAGGTCGTGTGTTACTATGCGACTTTTTTCTATTGGACAACTTTTCAATGGGTTGGTAAATTATCATCCCTTTACAAATTTTATTATATAGTATATCTATATCTCATACTTAAACTAGCCATACCCAATGTTAGTCCGAAACGTGGCACTTATCTTCATCAAGTTTAAGAAGCCCACCCGACAAAAACTTAGACATTATCAATGGAAGTCGTCCTAGATCACAAATTCACAATATTCCCATAAAGCCCTAATTTGGAGAATTTTGTTAGATTAGCTATTATTTACCCCATTTCATTGGCTATTAGCTGTTCTTTTTCCCACCTTTTGGCTATTGGATACTGTGTTTAATTTAGTTTACAAATCACAACGATAAGACGCAATGAAGCTATCCTTTCCTTTTGGGGTTGCAAAATAATTTAGTTAAGTCATAAAGTTCGTGAAATTTTAACAAATATATAGATATTGGACACTTAATGTACAGAACATATATATTTTTCTTTCAAGTGTAGGAATATATATAGATGCAAATAGCGGAATTTCAAGAAACAATTTGTAGCGTGATTTCCCTGTTGTATGCAAGCTTTGAAGATCCGAGAGCCCCAAGTGTTGCTCCTCTAATCAGTCCACGAGCACCAGTTGAACACCAACGTCTGCTAGAACGGAAGAGAAGAAATCTCTTGCTTTTAGGTGGTATAGGCGCCGGTTAGGGAGAATAGTTTAGGGTTTCACTTTCTCTCTTGTGAAAAGAAACTGATTAATGAAACGATCACCTAAACCCTAATATTATATCTTATATATAATAGAAGAGTCATAGGCTAGTTAAGAGAACTAATTCTCTTCCTATTCCCCTTTGGACCGGCCCAACCCTAATCCTAAATGGATTTGGATTGTGTTGGAACACAAGGTGACACTCAAGAAGGGGGGGTTGAATTGAGTGGCTAAATCTAATCGATTTTCGCAAAAACACCCTTATGGCACAGTGCCGTGCACCGTGTTATTCACTCGTAAAATCTCCGATTTATGTTTTTGAATAACCGAAAATGAATCAAACAATAAAACAATGAAATCAAATAATAAAACACTGTAATTTATCGTGGTTCAATCTCACCTCTGAGATCTACGTCCACACAAACTACTCTTTTATTATTTGAACCGTAAAATACCAAACCCTTGATACAATTCGATTCCCCCACTACTAACTCTAGTAGTGCTCCCCAACACTTAACCCTAAGTGTTGCTACTCTCTATAATATAAGAATTACAGAAAGAAAGATTCTTCAAAGGCGTGCTTCTTATTCAAGCAAATAGAGGATCGTTACAAGCTTTATTTAGAAACTTTAACTTACTAGAACTCTGTGCCGTACGCTGTGCTGTGGGAGTCCGTTTTCAGCTCTCAAAATCTTTCTCTCCAAATCTGAAAACGTGTGTTGCTATAATGATTTCTATCCCTTATATAATTCCATCAACTGAATAAGAATCCTTCTCCAAGATGTATTATCTTTTTGAACAATTTTTATTCCTAAAATAAAGGGATAGAATTATTTTCCTATTCAAAAACCAATTTTATCTTTTATAAAAAACTGATTTCCTTTACTCCTTGTAAGATAAGAATTACTCCATATCTTATCCCAATTTCATTCATATCAGTTTTTTATCCAAAATCCTTTTCTTTAAAAATCATATTTTTCTTTTCATAAACACTTCCCTTTTTTTTCGAAAATCTTCAACTACGTTTTCTTTATCTCTTTTTTTTAAATAAAACTTTTATCTTTTTCAAAACCTGATTTTTTGAAAATAAAAATTCTTTTTCTTTTTAAAACTGTTTTTCGAAAATAAAAATCTTTTTCTTTTCAAAACTTATTTTCGAAAATAAAAATCTTTTTCTTTCTAAAACTGATTTTCGAAATCCTTGTTTTAATAAAACTCTCCCTTCTTTTTCTTTAAACCATATAAACATGAAATTAATATAATCACCTATTTTCTTAACTCTAAGAAAATAGTTAATCATCCTAATTTCATAATTTCTAATTTTAGCACAAAGTTCCAATACGTTAATTACATTGCATAAACATGACTAAGAACATAACTAGACCTAAGCTTCCATATCTTCAAGTTCTTGAACTTTCATGAACACCCAATTTTGATAGCTTTCTTAGATCACTGTTACATACATACATGTTATAACATAAAGCGTTTATCATCATCAAAATAACATTGACTTAGAGTCACAACAGATTGCTTTGTCCAACTTGTGCTACAATGTGTGACCTCAGAGGATTAATATATTTTACTTATAGGCCCAATCAATATTGTCCTATTAATCATATTTATTCTCTAGCAAGAAAATAAGATTACTAAAATAATTAATTTTATTATCTTCATAATATTATTCCTATTTATATATAGTAATTGTCGGGATGTCTAAGGACATATTCCTTCACATAAAATATGTAAATACAAATAAAAAACCCTTCTCGAATTGCCAGAATTATTAATTTACAACTTTGTTTTTGTTCCGATCCTTCTCGAAAATGGGAAAAATATTTTTAAAGAATAATATACCCGAATATCAAGGTACGGATACATATTCACCAAATGACATAGTTACATGTGTTATCCGATTAGCAACACCATTTAATTCATGAAAATTAATCTAATAGAAAATGATTAAGGAGTTTTCGAATTTTATCAACCAAAACTTGAAGCTTCTATTGCAGCCAAAATTACCCTTTATCGAACTAAAGAGTAGACGGTTATCACCTTAATCTAGAGTGTGTTTTGTTAGCCTCTTTGGAGAGAAAGAGATGGAAGAAACCAAAGGGAAGAGAAAGCAAGGTGAGGTAGCAAAAATTAGAAAACGAACTTCCATTTTTCTTCCATTTCTTTTCAAAATAATAAAATTAATAATAAAAATAATCCTCTCACAAACTCAGAAAATTAAGAAAGATTTTGGTCTTTATTAAATTGAATTAATTAAAAAGAACTATATAGTTGGTGAATTGGCACTTGGTTACGCCACTTAGAATATACAACGTTTGCAATTTTTTTTAAATAATAATGAAACGGGATTTTAGTACCCATATCATGGTGAATGTTGTTTACCTTAATTGGTAAGTCTTGTAGGATGATACTCAAAACCAGAGAATATTTATAGTACACTTGGGTGTACCATGAGCATGGTACACCCAAGACTATTTTCTCCAAATGAGCAAAATGAGCAAATGAGTAAAATGAACAAAATGAGTAAATGAGCAAACAATCCTACTCATTTAAGAAAATGAGCAAACACTTTTATTACAAAATGAGCAAAATGAGCAATTGAGCAAAATGAGTAAAATGCCCAAATGAGCAAACTTGGTTTCAAATGAGCACCTGAAATTATGATTTTTTACAAAAATACCCCTGAGTGTACCATGCTCATAGTACACCCGGGTGTACCACATGCTCATGGTACACCCGGGTGTACCATGAGTGAACTCTCAAAACCATTATCTCGGATCTAGTCTACATTCTACAAATCCACGCATTTAGTAGCTTTCTTGTTTCTAACACCAAAAGAAAAGAAAAGAACCGATAACTAAATCAAACTACATAAATAAGGAAACCCGTCATTAATCTATTGTAGTTTCTCTTTAGGGGAAGATCATTAGTATATATATGCGCAGTAATAAAACAACAAAAGCAGGTCATGTATAAAGAAAGAAAGGAAAAAAAGGGTTCTTTCTCTCTCTTCTTCTCCATCTTCTTGATCTAAACATCAGCTTAATTCACAGTAAGTTTCCTACCTCTCTATTTTAAGCTTTGTTTTTCCATACTTTTGAGTTTTAATCCTATTTAATTTGTTATAAGTTAATTTAGATCTATAGTTTTGCTACAAATCTTTATTTGATTACTGGGTTTTATACTCTTATTTTTTCTACTGTTTGACCATTTTTCTCCTTAACATATTTAGCTAAGTAAAAGAAATATTGTATATTGCAGGAAAAATTAAAGAAGAGGAAAAAATGGGGAGAGGAAAAATGGTAATTCAAAGAATTGATAATATAACAAGCAGACAAGTAACATTTTCTAAAAGAAGAACTGGATTAATTAAGAAAGCTCGAGAGCTTTCAATCCTTTGTGATGCTCATCTTGGAGTCATTATTTTTTCAAGCACTGGAAAATTATATGAGTATGCTAGCACCAAGTAAGTAATCACTCCTTTATTAAGGTTTTTTATGCTTTCCCTTTTTTCTTTCTAAGGTGAAAATTAGGGCTTAATTAACTTGTTTAATTTGCATGTGTGTGTAATAATACCATGTATAATTTGTTGATTGTGAAGTATTGGCTGATTGTCTATGGATTCGAAATTTTGAGGGTCGGGAAATAAATCTTTAAGAATTACTCATATTACCGTATATTATATATATATATATATATATATATATATATATATATATATATATATATATATATATATATATATATATATATATGGTAAACATGGCATTTCATTCATTACATAATAATGTTAAACATATTACAATCCGGGATAAGTTGTTCCAAACAATAACTAGGGGGGTGGTTAAACATATTACAATCCGAGATTAGCGTATTATATAACCTATATCAAATTAAAACCTAAGAATAATTATGTTCTTCCAAAAAAATTTAAGTATAGTGGTTGGTTATTTCTTTCCCTTTACTTTTTTAGTTTTCTTTTATACGCGATATAAGTATCTTCAGAAATTATCAGGGTTTTTATAGTGTCAATTTTGCTTTATTTGTTTGACGTTTACTTAGACGGGTTTAATTTGAAAGTTTCATCAACATCGCTCTTTGTCATTATAGCATGATTTATCTTCGATCCGTCTTTTAACCTCACAAAAATTTCAAGGCTTAAGTTTTGTTAAAGACATTAAGGTAATGTTAATTGATATTGATTGGTCTTATTTAAGAACATATGGTTTTTAGCTCCTTCAAAAGAGGCATAAGTTTGAGATTCCTTAATAATAATATTTTCTGGCATGGTAATATCACATCGCAATATCACTCTCTTATCAAATCTTTCTTACAACTTTACAAGGAGCTCTTTAATAGCTTGAAACCTTTATTACATCGACGTTATGCATCTGGTTATTACTGTAAATTATTGTAATTGAAAAAATCTTGGACTTGTCCTAGTCCATCTTTTTTTTTTTAAAAAAAACTAGTATTTTGGCCTGGGCGATGTCCAGGGTTAGTTACAATTATCAAATATATTATTATTCATAAATTTCATAATTGATTATATTAGCTTTTCGTAATATTCTGCATAGCGCGAAATTGAAAAATGGACGTTATGGCATGATAATTTGTTCAAAAAAACTTCTAAGAATTGGAGATGAAAATAACAATTTCAATGGAATTCGGGTAATAGAATCTTATTACTTAATAAAAAGGTTAAAGATCAAAAAGCTTGTCTACATGTTTTTATAATTACATATAAATATAAGACTTTATTATGTCTTACTTTGAAATATTAAGCATTGAAATTGTAATGGATTAGTGGTTAAACTCTCAAATTTCATTTCAAAGGTCATGTGTTCGAATCCTAGTAACTACACATTGTTAATATTTTTGATTGAGATTATAAACATGTGTATTAGAAGTTTCAGAAGAATGACATGTGGCACTGTTCCTTTGATAGGAACGCCTTTTAATATATTTGTATAGATAGCTGCGTGCCTAGCTCAAATTTAACTTCTCATGCAATAGTTTCTTTATTGCTTATGCAATTTGATTAGTGCTAAAGTGTGTAGTATTGCAACCAAGGATGTCTTGGCCTAGTGGTTAAGATTGAGGTGCTGTGAACGATAGGTCACAGATTCGAATCCCCCCTCCCCTTCTTTGTACAGCCTTCGTGGCTCATATGAATAAAAAAAAAAGTGTGTAGTATTACATATTCATTCAATAGTCATATAAAGGAATCCGAACATAATAAATAAGTTGCATATAATAAAATCTGATTTCACTGAGCTTAAGGAAAACAGCATGATTGCTAATATAGCCATGCATTATTTGATAGGCACTTGATCAAACGTTGAAGTGTATGTTTTTATCCTAGATAATATCACTCAACGCGAAAATTCAAACTTTATTGTCATCCTCATTACTGATATTAACTCAAACAAAAAAAGCTAACAGACTATAATTCTTATTTCTGAATGGACATTTTCTTTTGTAAGAAAATAAAAATATACAATATTAGTTAACTCTTTTAGCGAATGCTTCACCATAATAATGAAATGCACTCTTCCAAAGGTTTTACCATGCATATGTGATAAGTTATCTTGACACAATAATCCCTATTATAAAGAGTTGAATTACTAAACTGGTATACATAAAAACATACTCCCTCCGTTTCATTTTAATATACACACTTTCCTTTTTGGTCTGTTTCTTTTTAATCTACACACTGTTGTTTTTTCTATTTTAGGTAATATGTTACATCTACTTTCTCCTCTTTTTCTACCCATGTCATCCACTTTTTAATATTTTAACCCACTTTTTACTTTCTCTCTCTCACTTTTCAGTTTCTCTCTCCACCTTTTCAGTTTCTCTCTCATACTTTTGTACTTATTCCTTGGTTCTCCCCCAAAGTGAAGTGAGTAAATTAAAATGAAACGGAGGGAGTATTGGTAATTATTTGATATATGTATGTAAGGAGAGATGGTGGCAAATATAGTTAAACATTGATCACCAAATTAACACATATATGTATCTTCTTTAGTCTCATTTCTCGAATACTCTTATATTATTTGGTGAAAAAAGCACGTAAATTAAATTGATCTCACACGAATTTTTTTTGGTAGCGATTATATTTTGGCTACTATTTTGTGTCGTAAAATATTTTATAAAAAGCCTTTATATGTTTTACATTCAGCATGGGATCAGTGATAGAGAGATACAATAAGACAAGAGACAATAATCAACCACCAACTCTAGCTCAGGATCTTGAGGTACGTACATTGTTTACTTCATCACAACTGGTTTATAATGTTGATTTCAAGCATTAAGATCATAAACCCTAAAATTATGTTTATGGTATCCATTAACAGTAATCATTTGAAGTAAATCAGCTTTAACTTGATCTTAACAGATTAAATTTCAGCTAATTTTTCTTGGTTTTCAGTTTTGGCGAAGGGAGGTAGCGCGATTGAGGCAACAACTGCAGATTTTAAAGGAGAATCACAGGTAAATAACATGATTCTTCTTTCCCTTTTAATATATTTTGGAATGTGATTACGTGTGTATATGCAAGTTCTCTAAGAAAAATAGGTAATAACAACCTAAACTAGGATTTTGACATTGATTACAGGAAACTCATGGGTGAAGAGCTTTCAGGTTTGAGCATCAAAGACCTCCAGAATTTAGAAAATCAATTGGGAGCGAGTTTGAAAGGTGTTCGAATGCAGAAGGTGAGTGCATGACTAGTTTTGCCATACTAAATCTGCAATCCCTCAATCATATAATTGGGAAGCAATAATAGTTGCTTAATTTGCGTAAGAATTAGACAGTGCATGTGTGCTCAACGCGATACTATACACCTAGGGGCTAGGTGTACTATGCACATGGTGCACTTAAGCCTAATTTGTACTCATTTACTCATCTGTAGCTTTCTCATTCCTCCGGATAAGCAAAATTAGTCTTTAAGTGCATCATGCATAAGATACATCGAATCTTGGTGTCTAGTCAATAGATAATAGAAATATATTGTAAGTTGTAGGGGGTGTTTTCATTCCTTGAAAATTTTATAAATTTCAACTTTGATAACTTTACTAGAGTATATATTTAAGTAGTTCATGAAGAAATGAAGATTGCTATTACTATTCGCAGGATCAACTTCTAGCTGAGGAGATCAAAGAGCAGAAGCGAAAGGTTAGACTAGTCATGCCATATATAATCAATACTTGGATTAATTTGGAAATCAAATCTACGGGAAATCACGACAATATTGTTGAGATTGTTTTCAGGGAAACCTCATTCGTCAAGAAAATATTGAACTCCACCATAAGCTTAACCTTGCAAAACAAGAAAATTCGGATCTCAAAACAAAGGTAACCTACATCGCTTCATTGAACATAGTATCACTTAACAGTTTTAACTTATTTAAACTAAATTCTTGGAATTTATTACTTCTTACTTTAGCCCCTATAAATTATGAACTTATAACCCTTATCAACAGTTGCGGATGCAGGATTTTCAAATTGGGGGTACCGTGGTTAGTTAAATAAATAAATTGTCGAAGACTGGTTTGTTTTCCTTATGATTTTTTTAAATCTAGGTGTCATTTCCTATATCTAATACACAAATAAACTAATTACTATCTTCTAAATACTTCATGAAATCAATCATTTTCAACTGATACATTTTCATTCATAATTATTATTAATTTATTATTAGTGTTAAATTATTAATTTGACAACTAAACAATTTACAAAGATTTTTTTTGTTGATAAAGAGGGACAAAACCCATAACAGGAGAGAAGAAACAGGGAATTAGACAAAGAACAAAGAACGAAAAACAGTAGAAACAGATGTAAGGATAAACATAAAAAAGGTAAAAACTTATGATGGTGGAAGTCACTGACAACTCATAATGCTTTAAGTACTTGTGTAAATTAGTGCACTTCAGCCACTTCTACAGTTTGAACCCCTCTCTCTCTCTCTTATTAATTTCACAATTTTTTTTACAGTACCCCCTACGTCCCAGCTGGATACACCAGTGCTTATCAACTCTAATATGATCTTATTAGCCCTTATTTTAACTTATTGGTTCTCAACTTAACTTATTTTCTAGAAATAAGTTTTAAAAATAAGGTGATTATATTGATCAATTAAGAGATCAGCTAGGTCTAAGGAATATCCATGAATTTTTTTATTCAAGCCTAGTATGTACTTGTGCTCTTACTAAATTGCAACAAGCTAAGATCTTCTATATATGTTTCAGTTGAGTGGGGCATATAAGGTGACTCAAGCATATCAACATACAATCATGTCAAGCAATGTCGTTCGAAGTGAGTACCTCATGAAACCCATGTATCTTCAGCTAAGCCAACCACAATCATTAAACCTTGATGCATCAGCAAGAACTATGAAGCTAGGGTAATTAATTTTCTTACTGTTAGCACTTTAGAAGTTGCAATAACTTGTAAACATCAATCCCCTCATTTACTAATGTTACTTGATTTGATCTATATGATCTATCTTTATGCAGCCTACAGTTGCAATAACATAGAGAGATCTAGACATAATTTAACTCGTTTTCGAGAGCAAGTCATGGCTCAAGTAGAAGATGTATGTTTAGCAAGAAGGCCAGCAAAATGAGGTGAAGGTGGAAATGATCAGAAAGCTAACCCACCAAGTAAATATAGATGCTCATTTGCAAGCCCAACTTGACGTACTCGAACTTGGGACCTTAGCTTTAGCCTTTAAGTTACCAATTAGATCCCTACTACTAGATCACCATGTCTTAATTTGGTTATACTTTTGGTTGTTTGGAAGCTAGCAAAGGTGAGCATGTAAATGACATTGACGTTAATATGTTTTGTAAGTGCGTTTTTCATTGTCTATGCGAAATAAACATGCTATTGGCAAAAATAAATAAGCAGCATCATGTATGGATCGGAACACCACATAATGTTATATACACTTAGGAGTATCATGCTCATTATGCTCCAGCTTCCATGTATTTTCGTTACACATATAGGCCGTCTTGAAGATTTGGAGGCCCCTGTTCTATAATGAAAATTAGGCCCCAAATTTATAAAAAAATAAAGATGGAAGGTTAGGATACTAAAAACGGAAAGTTGAAAATTTAAAGATTGATCATTAAGAAATTTATTAAAGGTGGAAAACAAGGGTGATTTCCTCAAATATGAAGTAAATTTTTAAAAAATGATATATTTTGAGGCCCTTATATTTTTCGAGTCCTGTGCTGTTGGGCTCTTTGCACTCCTTCATCTACCCCCCAAATCAAACTATAAGATTATAGGGGCATGTCAAATGAAAAGCGCAAATGGTAAAAAAAATCATTTAGCTAAAACATGCAAGTACATTATTGACAAAGAGAACATGAAATTATGATTAATATAACTTGCAAATATAATGAAAGAGCATTTAAGTAGGAGTTTCCAGGTAGGTATACATAGGATCTAAATTGCGATCATGGAATACAATGCCATTATCTTATAAGAAAAACTTATGTCGGTCATTCTCGTGAAGAAAAAGGAGCTTATCGTACACATGAGGCGTGTTGATTTTACAAATATCGCAATTTTTTCACTTCCTCATCTGACAAATATATATACTTACTCCATCTGTTTTTTAATACTCGCAAGTCGCAACATTAAGACGTACCCAAAGATTTAGGAAAGGAGAGAGATTATGAGAGATAATAAAATAAAATAAAAAAAAAAACCCCATACGCTAAGAGAGAGAAATAAAGAGATAATATATGTCATAGAGAACTTCCTAAAACGTCAAGTTTAATAAAACATGGAGGGTTGATCAGGAGATTATTTAGTAATTTAAACAACTAATTGTTCGAAAATCATAATCCTAATGTAACACGCTTTAGTGCATTTATACCCAAAAATATTGAAGAATCCGAAGACTATACAGCGAAGAACGAAGTTAGGAGAGAGCCAATGCAGCGGCACACAACTCGGTGATAACAACATCATCCGCGCTGGACCTCTCCATCAAACACGGCACCTACGCATGCTGCGTCGGCGCCTTGTGCGAGCGTGCGGCCTTAGTTTCGCAAGGCCGCAACCGCAATCGCCAATTGCTCTCGGTTTTATGTTTTGTGATAACCCCAGCTTGGCTGGAGAATAAATTGTTGTATACTTCTCAAAAAAAAGGCTACCGTGATGGGACTCGCTTGAGGGCCGGAGATAATGGGAAATCCTCAAATGAGTCCCATGAGATTTGATCCCTAGACTTCAGGGATATAAGGTGGGAAGCGATGTCACTACTACACCACCTCAACCTCTTATCTATGTTAATATACTTATAGATAAAACTTCCTCATTTTTTGTATATGTATTTTTGGCAGTTTATACTCAGTTATGGATAACTTCCAAAATTCTGAATTTATTTTTTGTATTTGTATTTGTGATTTAAGAACTTATATAGTAGAATACACGAAATTATACTGTATAATATCCAAAAGTTGTACTTTATAATATACGAAATTAAACCTTATAATATATAAAATTATTCTTTAAATTGATACTTTATAAAAACTTGGCACATATTCCTTTAAATACTTGACGAATTGAAGAAGATGTTAATGGAGTTAAATAAATATGTGTCAAGTTTGTATAAAATATAATTTTGTATATCATAAGGTATATTTCATATATTATAAAGACTAATTTCATATATTACTAATTTTGTTATTTATACCCTGAAAAATCGTATAATTACACAGTATAGTGTCATTTATTGTACTGTATAAGTTCGTAAATCTTACACATCAAATATATTAAATAATTTCAATTTAATAAATATAGTTTTAGAAGTTATCCATAATTTTTTCGTATAACATAAAGTGCCTAAAATACAAATACAAAAACTAAGAAAGATATTGTATTTAACGTCATCCATTGTATATATACCTACTGCTGATGTGGAGCAATGTGTGGCTCACAACTTCACATTAAATCATTACGGTAGCCTTTTTTCAGAAAGCCACCATAAAAGCATCCTTTCAAGAACATGTAGAACTATGTGCTCCTACGCACATTTTTTTTGCACATTTGTCACATACTTTGCTCAAATGAGCAAAATGTAAAATGTGCAAATATAAGATGTGCAAAGCACTATAAAGGCTTTGAAATCCCATAGCTTAGGTGCTTTACTTTATGGATTAGAGTTTAGGGTTAATTAACTACATAATTTTTATGTTTAGGGATTAATCTTCATAAGCAAATGATCTCAAATTTTAACCAAAAAATAAACGATCTCAAATTTTTAGGCGACCCCGTTATTTTTGCGATAAAGATAGAATAAATAGATGTTGCCATTAAATAAAAACTGATTATTTGGACCATAGAAAAACTAGCTATCTTGATATATAACATATTAAATTTAATATTATCATAGACCAATACATTCATTAGACAGTTAAAAAGTAGGTCAAAATAAATTAAAGAAAATATTAGAGTTCGGTCTTTCTAAAATAGTGCAAGATATTAGAGTATCTTCTTTTATTATTTAAATATCATATAACATCTACAATAGGAATTAAATAAATTCTAACTTTATCATATTAATATTTTCAGGATTGTAACTATGATTACGATATACTTATATGACATTAAAATAAACTCCTTGTCTCTTCATCTTAAGAAAAAGTTTAGGTTTGATCAGGTCTAGTCAGTCATGATCAGATTTAATTAGGTGAGTAGATCATGTTCAATTAGGTCTAATAAGTTATGTTTAAAAAAGAAAAGAAAAAAAAAGAGTTGGATGGAAATAGCTAAGTGTAGAAGTAAAAAGGACAAAAGAAAAAAATCCAAATAGGAAACTTGGTTTAAGCCTTAAGGTTACCTAGGATGGTCAGAGTAGGATCCTTAAAATAAGGTAAGACTTAAGAGGATGAGATTACAATTAACGGTATTATATATAGGGATCGGAATATCCATGTTTTTGTGGGGTGTATAGGTGATTGACACGTTTCAGGGGCTTGAGACTAAATTAAGGTTTTTTTGGCCTTGCTCACTTGTTAAAATTTTCTTATTTCATATCATTTAACATATTAATGCAATATTCTGTCAGTTTTTTTTTTTTTTTAAAGAAAAGATATTTACATTTTAATCCATGTTGGAAAACCTTAAATGACATGATTAAATATAAAGTAAAATAACTATCACTTAAAGGCATCAAGTCATCAGATATGTCGTAGTAAATGGTGCAATATATTATGCCCACAAATTACTATTCATTTGTTGTTTTATTGGCTTCTGGAAATAGTGAGTACATATTGTAGTTTATGTAGATCAAAAAATAAAGGGTCCATCCTATTAATTTGATCAAAACTCAAAAAGGTAGGTTGGTAATTCTTGACCAATTAGGGTTTTTTCCAAGTAAAAAGAAATTCGGAAAAATAGTTTCAGAAGTCCTTAATACCTAGTAATTCCCAAAATTAAAAGCACCTAGCTATAATGTAATTAAACAATAATAAAATTACTTTGATAAGATTTCATAATATAGTACTTATTATGGTTCAATAATAAAAATATTATCTCAAGAAGTATATTATAAACTCCAAAAAAATTATCATACACTCGGGTGTACCGTGAGTATGGTACATGCACCCAAAACTATTTTTTCTCATTGCTTATTTGAATCATCTAAATGAGCAAATATACTAAAAAAAAAAAAACTAAATGGTACACCCTAGTGTATGATGAATGAACTCTATAAACTCTTACTCGCTGACCTTGTCCAAATAGGATGACTTTTGTTATTGTTAATTACCATTAATTGATTGTAGGTGAAAAGAAAGTATACACACAAGAATGTGGCCTCTAGGAAGACCAAGTAGGTTTGCCGTTCGTGGATATATTAAGGAAATTAGTTTCCTAGTTGTTTAGTATCATAGAGATTTCTTAGAGCTAGTTAGATTAACAAAGAGTAGCTGGTGTTTTTTTTTCTTTGGAATTAGCCTGCTCAGAATATTAATAATAAGAATTAGCCTATAAATTTTTTTATGTCTTGATCAGTTACACTTTTATATGTTAATTTCTTTTCTTGTGATGAGGATTTCATGGATTATTTATAAATTGGTACGGCCCTTACTTCGTTTGAAGAAGAGCAATTTGCGCATAATATACTTTCATTTTATCTTATGTGGCAGTGAGTATCACAGACAGAGAGTCGTGCCAGGTGTACCTACCATTATTTTCATATAGTTTTAGATTCCTTGAAATCTTTCTTGATCTCTACTTTTGTAGATATTAAGATTTTATACCCATATATGACTCTGACAATGAACAATAATCAAGATATTAGAACTAGTACTGAAATATTTAAACAATGAATGAAATGTAATAAAAATTTAATTATCCAGCTATATCACATGCGACCTTTCTAGCTGTCATCCTCTCGCACATAATATACTTTCATTCTGAAGAAAGAAACTCATATAATAGGTACTATTCCAACTAAGTCTAATTCATGATGATCTTAAAGAAAACTTTCACCCTTCAATACAAAGGCCTCAAATTTCGGCCGAACTATATGCACCCTCTACTAGAAGGCTAAGATCTAATCTACCCATTATAAGACTAACACTTGGCTAAGCAACTTGTGAGTGATGCAAAGTCCAATAAGTTGTGTATGATATCTCTTCTTTCAAAACAAGGCATGATGCAGTTTTGACTGTACTTACGATGATAAAATTAACTTGTTTACCTTATTGGCTGCGCAACTAGTACATACCAAGTACAAGTGTACAACTATATAAACAAAAAAATGTATTACACTATTACTACTAGCTACACACTTACAGATTTGGGGCTAGTTTCAATAATGGCAAGCTCCCATGTAAACCTAGGACTTCCCTAAATTAACTAATTAAGGAATAA